>WUAW01038392.1:9863-23407 GCA_017165845.1 Thaumetopoea pityocampa | reverse complement strand
CCTTCGTTTTGTCCATGTTCATTTTAAGACCCACTTGTTGAGAAACTCTATTGAGGTCACCGAGCATTTGCATGCATTTGCAGCCGAGCACTCAGCCATGACCACTATATCGTCGGCAAATCGAAGGTGAGTGATGTATTCGCCATTGATATTGATGCCTAGTCCTTGCCATTCCAGGAGCTTGAAGGAATCCTCCAGAGCAGCGGTAAACAGTTTCGGAGATATTACATCTCCCTGTTTTACTCCCCTCTTTAGGGGGGATTTCCTTCGTGGAACATTCCTGTACTCGGACTGACATGGTGGCGTTGTTATACAAACACTTCAGCACTTCAACGTACCGATAGTCAATACGACATCGCTGGAGAGATCTGAGAACAGCCCATGTTTCGATGGAATCAAAGCCTTTCTCATAGTCCACAAACGCCAAGTATAATGGCCGATTATACTCTTCAGTCTTCTGTATAATCTGCGGTAGCGTATGTATGTGATCTATGGTACTATAGCCCTTTCGGAAGCCGGCTAGTTCGGTGATCGTTATTATATCAAATAAAAATAATTCAGTCTAATTTTCAGCTCTCAAGCGGTTTCCGACTTTTCCGCAAAAAACTATTTTTTCGTTTTTTTTTTTTGTTAAATTGAAAATTAACAAATGAAGATTTTTTCCCATTGGGCCGAGCTTTAAAGAGGTTAACTAAACCGACTAACAATGTATTGTCACGCCTTTTTTTACACGCATTATATTAGCTTGACTTTATCTATCTATGTAACGGAATCTTTGGACACGGTTTTCACCCACTTAAAACCATCGGATCGACTTGAAACTTTACATACTTCTAAAGGACCGATGACAATACAATAATTTCAGGCCAGGATCATTAGGATATTAAAAAAAGTATGCCCGTCCTTGCTTTGGAAACGATACAGTTCACACTGCAGTTTGTCATACAAAAGACTTCAACGGGTAAGCAGTATTGAATTTGGAAAATATAAATTTGGAGGCGAAGACGTTTATTCCTCTTTTTTCGTAGATCTAAAAAACCGAACTAAAAAATAAAAAAATAATTTACAATCAAAAGCGTGGGGTGCGTTATATCAATTAATATATTTAATAGCATTAAAACCATGCATATATACGGGTAGAAAACTTTTTAAAATATACACTACAAAAAAATCATTTCGAAGCTGAAATCGAAACATAAAATTACATTTTTACTTATAGGTAAAAAAAAGCATACATACTCATATTATAGAATGCATGCTGTAAACTATTTAATGTGTTTAGGAAGAACTTAAATATAAGAAGGAAGCGCACACCCATCACCCTAATATAATGCTAGCATTAACCCAACTTAGGTCAGGGTCTGCAGTTATTACAGAATATATGGCCGATAAGGATATCTCAACACCCATAATTGCTGCGACGGCTAGATATTCAGACACTCGCTGTTCATCCACTATTTCGCGCGCCTTCCGAAACACAGAAACAAAGGAATGAACGCTAATAATACAAACAGCCTGTACAATACTTACAATAAAATTATGCCACAGAAGTTCTCTGGTCCAAGACAAATCAGTAAGATCTTCTCTAGTTAATTTATCTGCTGATAAATGCAAACCCAAAATGAAGTCTATCAGCACAGGATATTTTCCAGTTTGAATAAACCTACAGAAATTTAGTATATCACCAATTAACTGAAACATCTCCATTTTATGAACAAAGTTCTGAACTTTAATGTTAGTTGTGAAACTGTATAGCATTCTTTCTTTCAAGTATTTCAGTCCTATGGTGTACCCATAATACCAATAGAGTTTACTTCTGGAGAAATTTTCCGAGTTATACTTCAATGATAGCATTTGATGCCCAAAAGTACTGTGCTCATCAACAACTGAATGTTTGAAAATCCATGTCCTGATAATAAGTTCTACCTCCGGAAGAACCGGTTGAAAATACTTTGGCTGGAAAAAATATGACCAGATCACATACCTGTTGAAATTCATTACAAAACATGCTTTCTACATATAAAGTATGTGCCATAATCTTCTTGCTCTTGAAGCGTTTTGGAACCTGTTCACACAGCCTGAACCTTGGTCTGTTTTCATGACACATGTGATAAGTGATGCTATTATTAAACTTACATCTAAGATAAATAAATAAGATAGCATTGCTAAAAAATAAATATAGTTAAAAATGAAATGAAGGATTATAGACACCTATTTAACTTGAGTTTAGGACATATTATTTAATTGTATGGAATTTCCCATTGGCAACATCTCAAAAACAATCTGGCTTTTCTCATATAGAAATAATGCTATGCCCATGTGCATTTTTTACCCTTGGCAAGCCCCAAATTAACCAAAACTATGTTGAAAAGGGGCCACAGGACTAAAGTTCTGTACAAAAATGGGCCCTTACAAATAAATTTAATAATCTTTTAAATAAAACACGTAATTTAATTTGTAAGTACCATTTAAATATATATAATAGTCTATGTAGGTTAGAGAGCAGTTAGTTTTTTAGCTTGTCTGGAAAACAGACATAAGTATATAGGTAAGCAACCCAGCCTCTTACACTACTACTGTCTCTTCCTACTCCTTCTGAGATAGTAGTATCCTATATCCTATATTCCTTTTCCCAAATTCCATATTCCTTACTATTTTTCCTTTTTGTAAATACTTTTGAACATTATATCGTGGTTCGCCTCCCATGACCATTTCCCATGGGGGCCAAAAGTGGGCTAGAAATAACTGCTTTGCTAGTAATAAGTGGAAAGAAGTAGTCTCTGCCCCACTACTTTAGCCCCCCAATTATTTAGTAGTGGTCAGTATCCCCACCTATCATGAGGGGAACCGAACCCCAGTCAGGTCCAATTCCCCAACAGAGAGTCAGGGAAAAAGGTGATTGTTCTTCTATGAGAAACATTAGTTTTAATGTCTCAAAAGTTACACACAGGGTAGATAAAGAGTTGATTATAAAGTAATCATAAAGTGCACTTTTATGCTCTTAAATAAATAATTGATGGGACTATTACCTCTATAAACTTAGCAGCTTCAAACACTAATTGTTTGAATAGTTCTTCAAATTGACTGTCCAAATGCACAGCATCCAACTGTTAAAAAAAATGTGTTGAAAATGATTCATCTTCTTATTAACCAATTGAAGACCACATTTGTATATAGGTCTCCATAAAATGCTGATTTTGCTACTATCTTCATGCTCCGTAAACATCATTTTTAATGCAGTATGCTATAATACTACTACACATTACCCTCAGCCTCCATCAGACTGACTCTACTAATATTTTCTTGGTCTTAAAAAGCATATTAATATATTATTATACATATAATAAACTCATTTTCCGTTGGGGCGAAAAGTGGGCTACAGATAACCACTTGCAACAAATGGAAAAGGTGGTCTCTGCCTACCCCATTTCTTCGGTAGTATATGGTCAGTACCCCGCTTATTACGCGGGAGACCGGGATTCGAACCCGCCGTGATTGTATGTATGTAATAAAGAAAAAAAAATACTAAAGTTCATTAATAAGTTAACACTTCTGGATTAGGTAACATTTAAGATGGATGATGATAACTTAGAGAAACATATTACCTGTGTTACACGAGGAATATAATTTGTAGACATTTTAATCCTTGATAAAAATTTAAATATGATAAATTATAATTGGATTTGTCGAGTTTATAATTCTAACATTCTAAATTAGAAAACCAATTCCATTGATTCCAGTAATTAAAATAGTTGTTGTTGTTTTTGTAATAATTCGCCAAGTGGCAGGCAAATAATTAAAATAGGTAAATACAATACAGAAAACCAAATATAAATAAAGATAGAAATATACATATATGAATTCTATGATGAGTACGTAAAAAGTACTCTGTGGTACGTAGACTCAGAATGAACCTAATCAAGGGTCATAAACTCTCCAAGAACCTAATAGAGTCGTAGGAATCGTGTAAGAGATAGCTATATGTGTTAAGGAGAAACCTTTTTATATTACGATTTGAAAAAGGAATTTAATCTTTTTGTCTAGCTGACTTATCAAGTTTGTCTATGTCACTTTAATAAAATATTATCTTGTAAAAACACGTTTCAATATTCTATTGAATAGCTTATTTTTTTTAAAGACACCTCCCTCATTAGGATAAAATTCCTGTGTCGCGGGGACTTTGTAAACATTCAAATAACGGAAACACAGAACACCCAGACTTGGAACAACAATTTGTGGATTACACAAAGTTGTTGTCCCGTGTGGGGATCGAACCTTCAACACTCAACAGCACAGTGGAAAAGCGACCACTTAAACCACTGCGCTATCCGTGCAGTCAAATTGTTATTACTTTTACACTGCTGCTGCAAACGCTAATATAATTTATGCACTTTAATTATATTTACTAAGTGTTACCACTTTATTATGTATCCGTAGTAAATAGGGAAGCTAGTATGAATTTACAATAAAAAAACTCAAACGTGTTCATAAGTTTCAAATATACTAATCTGGCATCGAGACGCATAGAACTGGGACGCATAGCATCGGAACAATTGTATCAAGACGGCTAGTATCAAGACGCTTGGAACCAGGATGCATGGCGTTAACACCTAAGGTTACAATATCTGCCGTCGGGGCACATGGCTCTGGTACATATAGCACTAGTACGATTGGCATCGGGACGTCAGGTGTAGAAACGCATAGTGTCAGGATAATTGGCGCCTGCACGCATGGCGTTAGGACACTAAATGGTAAGATGCCTAGTGTAGGGATGCTTGGTGTAGACACGCCTGATGTTGAAACGCATAGCATCGTGACAGCTGGCATCAGCATGTCTGTCGTCAGGATGCATACTTTTAAGACGTCCGATGACGAGACACCTGGCGTCAGGACACCTAACGTCGGGCCCCTTTTCGTTAAATTAAGACTCCTGACATGAGCGTTAGAACATCAGGTTTTCACTATAAAAGTACAATAAAATATACAATGAAATAATAAATGCTAAAGAAATTTAATGTCTTGTTCAGTGATCAGTACGGCTTTCCGTTTCAGACTAATAGGTCATATGGCAATCATATTCAGTATCATGAATGCACAATCGCAGTTCATAAATCAATTCTTAACAATTTAAAATACGAGTACAATATTCAAATACAGTATTTATCGTTTTCACTATTAATGATTAATAAATTTAAAGACGATAAAGATATGGAAAGGGGGCACAAAGCATTGTCGGTCCGAGTGAATGTGCAGAGCTGGGCAAAATACATGCTTTGCTTTAATTAAAATACAAATTACAAAATACTATCGCGCATGTATTTAAAATACGAAATACAAAATATTTTTAAGTTGTGTATTTGAAATATAAAATACAATATTTTAACTATTTTTATTTAAAATACAAATTACAAAATAAAGTCTGGTGTTAGATAATGTAAATGGAATAGAACTAATCCAGCTCAGCCTATTAATTAGTAAAACAAAAAGCCCCTTGTTGGGAAATGAATAAAACCTGCTAAAGAAAACAATCTTTGTATAGGTCCTAATGAGAACAAACTTTTGTTGAATTGTATGAACACATTTTTATATTTAAATAACGTTCAAGAATGGCAAGCTCTTTGCTTTTATCGTTTATTTTCCGCAGAACGCACCCATCAATAAGATTGTTGAATGTATTTATGTTAAAATATATTTTGAAGCCATAAGTATTTGAAATACTAATTACAAATTACATTTGTAGGAGGTAATTGAAATACAGATACCAAATACGTATTTGTATTTGAATTACGTATTTTAATTACAAGTAATTCAAATACTGCCCAACCCTGTGAATGTGTTATACTCGAGCAATTACAAACGTAAAGTTTGAATCGCAGGCTATTTTATTGGACCTCTCCCTCATACCTGCGACCCTTATGAAGCAATATATAAAGATATCCGCTCGATATCTTCTTCTTCTTTCTTACTTTATGGCGTTTGATCAATTTGGTGTAATTCTACCAATATCCGCTATGGAATTATCATAGACCTAGGGAGAGAAGAGCTGTGAAGATAAAGGAATTTGGTAGTGGAAGGACAGATAAATCTTTCGTCGCAAAGTCCTACAACCAGGGTAAAAAATCTGAAAAAAGATGACAATACATAGACCCGTTGTTAATAAAGTTAGTTAGATAAACAGTAACTATGACAAATATTTACAAGTTAGTATGTTAATGATACAATTATTTAAAGTTTGATGTTGTTCGTTTTTACAAATTTACATTAAATAGAGATAAAGCAGGAGGAAAACTTATAAAAAGACATGGAACAGAGGTAGGACGAGGGATTTCGGGAGCTCCCTACCGAGATGTCGTAGAGGGAACAACGTGGTTAAAGGCAACAGAAGAAGATATGGTTCAAGTCTCCTTCGTCGAATACGCATTCGCACAAAGCAGTACTCCTGATCTTGAGTTTCGCGTGGAAAACTGGAGTACAAAAATGATCTAGTCTATCTGTAAAAGATGAGTGTTATAAACTTGTTTTCCTTATGAAACTTAAAAAGCTATGGAGACCAGGGAATGTCAGGTTGGATATCAGCATAGTGTCTACCTTTTACCAGTTTGAAGGAACGTGATGTAGACAATGAAAACAATTTTATTTTCAAATATACATACTGCCTTTACCAGTTATATTTGCAGTATTGCATTAAAATAAACTGTACATTTTTAATTTTATTTATATTCAATTTGTGGTCTGTGGTAATGTGTGATATTTGATGATATTTTTCGTAAGGTTCTATTGATTTAGAAATTGTGGATTGTTTACGGACGATGCAGTACAAAAATTTATAGAAAAAATACTATTTCAATGGAGTTTTAAACAGGATTAATTTTATTACGATACGAGATGGTTGTTTCACCACAAAGTCCCGATAACGAAACCCAAGGTGTCCAAACAAAAAGGAACAACATGGCGTCTAAACAATCGTCTGTAGCTGACACTCGAACCGAGTTGGCAGAATTAGTAAAAAGGAAAGCTGAAGTCGCTGTAAGCCATATTAACATTTTTAATTTATAATTCAAAAAATTATGTAAAAACATATCCTCTGATAACTTTAGTTTTATTTACACAATATCATCACTTAGGTACTGTACCGCGAACTCAGATTTATCAAGTTTCCAGAAGAATTATAAGTGATTATTGTTTATTGTATTCCAGACTTGTGTTAGTCTCGTAACAGAATTTAATCTTTAAATTATGAATAAATCAATCAATCCGCTAGCACAATCTTAATACCAGAAATTACGCGGCAAGCATTCACGCAGTTCCAGACCTATACGAATAACGGTTATAATTGTAAAAAAAATAGGTAATTCTTTAGATTACATCGTCTGGGTATATTGACTTGAAATAAAATTTTATTGATCCTATATAGCACGGCTATTGTAAATTTTAAAAGCCCCACTTGGCATAATCGACACTTATTACTATTTATTTAGTGGAACTTGCCGATCATTACTGCAGCACACACTGCTCATTGGGCTTGTGCATGTTCCATAACAACCTAACATACTCCTACTCGCTATGCACATCATCACATCTATTTTTGGCCATTTATTGTGTAATTTTGTCCATAAAATAGATTTTTACACTCACCACTACAGTAAAAACACATAAACATAGTCACAGTGTCAGCTATCATTACAATGTGATTTTAAGAATATAAATATTTTTTCTCAAGAGTGGTTGAATTGCACCAAATGGGACTTTTACTATAGCTGTGGCTCCTCTATCAATTAAAATTTAACTCAATAAATCTAGGACGACTTAATGAATGAATCACCAAAAAATAGACAAAACTGTTTGTCTGGTCCTAATCTAAGCATTCAGAAATTCTATTCAGAACATTTGTAATCATTAATTCAAATTTTATTCATGTGGCATTTTTCAAAACTATTCACCTAGTGGTAGGTAGACTGATATTTAACAGATGTAGCTAAAATAGGGTTGGTAATAATGCATATTATGGACACATAGGCTTATTGACCTGAAATAATTTTTAATCATTAGAGGACCCATGGCTATAGTGTATTTTAAAAGTCACATTTGGAGCAATCAACATTTGTTTATTATTATTTATTTAGTGGCACTTGCCACCGCTGCTGTGGCATGCACCCTCAGCTTGTGCATTTGCTACAGTAACCTAATGCTCCTCATTTCACTTATCGTCCCACCTATTTTTGCCATTTATTATGTTATTTTGTCTACAATGAAGATTTTTACACCCGCCACTAAGAATTTAAAATATTTTTTTCTCGAAAGTTGTTGAATTATATTCTAAACACATAAAAAACCTTATAATAAAAATATCTTTGTTAGTGTGATGCACTTTCACATGTCAGAAACAATGGATTGATGAGATATTTTTGAAAGAACAGTTAAATGTCACAGTGCCATAGGCTACTTTTTATCCCCAACAGATTATATAGTATTCCATAGGATAGAATAAAAACTCTGCAAACCTGAAATTAAATTACTGCCTTATTTCTTTAATCTTTAGGAAACCCTAGCAAATCTGGAACGCCAAATATATGCTTTTGAAGGATCCTATTTAGAAGATACTCAACTTTATGGAAATATTATTAGAGGATGGGATAGGTATCTCACCACAAACAAAAGTACCAATTCAAAGGCAGACAAGCGAAACAGAAAATTCAAAGAAGCTGAAAGATTATTTTCCAAATCAAGTATTACATCAATAGCTGTAAGTTCATGAATGATTCTCATATTTATAGAGTAACAGAGCTTAGTTATATTTGCTAATAACAAATTTCAAAGGTTTATAGCTCATAAAAGGCCTGACTTCATTGATGAAATATAACCATCATATTGGAGACCATTGTAATCAGTCCCAAGCAGTGCCTACACAGTAAAAACGTCTTATTCACAGGGGATATGTTTCGTAAATATGCTGCGAATACAAGACCTTAAATATGGAATGGTAATTTATATGAGATAGGAGATGTGTTCCTAAATAAAAAATTAAAATAAAATCAATTAAATAAGAGTATTTACAATATCTGTTAATTATTATTGTCAGGTTTTACCACTTTTAAAAGGTCTTTGAATACATTATATACTTTGAATAGATTGATATTCAACTGTGGAATTAAGAATTTGCCTTTTAAATATAAGACTTTCCACAGATTGTTAATTTTTTATGAAAACATCACTACCACTTTTCATCTGTATGCCTTCACTCAGGTTTTTCACATTAAAGGTCACTTTTTCAGTGTTTGTCGAAGTTTCATTTTCTTCAATGGAATGCAGATTGAACATTTCCTCCAAATCAGTTTCGGTTAAATCTTCATCTTGCGATTCAAGCAACTTGCAAATGTCACTTGAATCTATCTGTTTAGAGCCATATCATTTTTACCATTCACAACTTAGCAAAGATTTGCACTTAAAATTCCAATTTGCATATATTCTTCATCATTTCGGACAGTCAGATCAGTCTATAGTTTTTTCCAACATTATTTTAATGTGTACAGCTTCAGTTCTTCCAACAATTCTTTTATGTTAACAGTCTCATTTGTTATGTCAAAATTTTTCCAGCATTGCATATAACATTTATGTCAGGATCACATTCTTGATGTCCAGTATGATTTTTAAAGTTCACCTAAAGAGCTTGAAGGCTTGAATTGTTCCTTGGTCCACAAATTGGCAAGTAAAGCTGTCGTATTAGAAAGTAAAAATATCACTTATGTTTGGATGCAGTTTGTGTTTGTCACAAGTGTGACGTGGAGCATTATCCGAAACTAGAACAGCCTTAATTTTTCTTTTTCAAATAACAAGTTTTGTTTAGCATTTTTTTTTTCGAGAACATGGCTGTTTCATCAGCATTAAATATTTATTCAGGTTTGTATCCATCATCAACAATTAGCCCATTTGCATCAAAACGCGAAATATTCCGCGAGGCGCGACTAGCTACTAATACCAAGCTCGAAATAATTCGCGAGCCCGCGACCGTCTAATATCACCGAGTGCTGAATAATCCGCAAACATTTAATTTTTTTATTACCAGTTGCTAAATATTAAAGCGCGATATTTGTGATGTAACATTGTGTATGGTTTTACATAGTGGAATTTTAATAAACCCCGCGAACAATTTAGATGTCTTTTACTGCACATAAGACATAAGGCGTGGTGATATAAGCCAGTCGTTAGTTGAACGCCCCTGATGTTTCAGCGCGACAGCTTTAGTAGAGTCATGATGCAAATGGGGATTAAGTTAGAAAATTCTTCTATATATTTTTCTGCTGCGGCGGTGTCTGCCGATGCAGCTTCTCCAACAATTGTAATGCTATGTAACAATGGTCATACCTTAAACTTAATGAACCAACTTTCTGAAGCTTGAAACCCTCTATGTGTATGTTCGTCACCAGGTTCTTTAAAATGTGCGTAAAGATGCTTTGTTTTTTCACGGATCATAAAATCATTTAGAGGCACTTTTTTTTAATTACTGGATCACGAACAGTTTTTACTGATAGTAAGGTTGAAGCTATAGAATTTCTTATTTTATATTCACATTCCCTGATAAATCGTACAGTTGACTCATTTAACATAGAAAGAGCATGGTATGAATGCAAACGACTCATGAAAGCGTAAATGATCAAGCATTTCTATTTTCACTTTAAGCGGCAACACTATTTTTTTCAGCGTCGGAACTAATTTTTCTAACCTTTTACTCGATATTATAAATTGAGAAAAAAGCAAAAGAGACACGTGTCTATCAAAATTATTACAACGACTGACAAGTTGAAGAAATAAAATATCGGTTGTGGCGAAGGCGGCTTTTATCCAAAGTACATAGCAAAACGTGTAAATCGGCAGCAACGGCATTTAAAGACATTCTTTAGGTGGTAGCAATAAGTTTTACTTTGAGATTAGTCCATTCTTCTTTGTAAAAGCCCCTGTTTACACTGTTCCCCGATAGAGGTCGCTTTACGTCGCGGTAGCAATGTTTTTGCGTTTACTTACAATTTTATTGTTAAAAAGAATCCATCTTTAATAAACCATTATTCGATTCGTTCCGTGTTTAATTGCGAAGGTCTTTCGGTAAGCTTGCCGGTTTACAGCCGCCTCGACATGTGCCAGTAGTACTCAAAAATGCCGATGCATTAACAAAGGATAACGAATCATTTTAATATACCTACTAGTACCTCGAATAAAAAACTTTTAGCCGCGAATACAGGAACTTGATCGCAATTTTTTAATCCACGAATATAGGAACCGTGAATAAGGAGCTTTTACTGTAATTGTATGCTGGTGATAATCTCAAATTAATTGCTCAAACATTTTAACTTTAATAGCCTGGTTTATTTAAAAGTGATTTTATTTTTAACAGGCAGTCAGTGGACTTGTTGATCCTGCTGAAGCGAAAAGTAAGTATTTATAATTTACTGTGAGCCTTAATTGTTCGATAAAAACATACTGAACTATCGGTGTATTAATTTTCAGATGAAAGAAACAGTGAAACAGAATCACAGACCAATGAAGACTCATCTGATACACAAATCAGTGGTATCAATGCTGGGAGTTTAAATCACACGACAATACATGGATCAACTGAAAGCATAGCATCCAAGCCATCAGGAAAACAACACACAAATGGCAGTATTGAAAAAGTTATTAATCACTCGCAGACAAAACAAAGTGTTACACAAAAAATTGCTACATCATCAGGCATGTTACAAAAAGCATTTGGTAGTGACAGCAAGATGTTATCAGCTGTGGGACTAGACAGTAGACCAAGCACACCTAAAGACAAAGACTCCAGCATAAGTATATTGAACAAAGGAGATCTTACACCTAATTCATTGAAACATAAAATGTCCACAAGTAATACAAGTAGCAGTAACACTCTAAAGAAAAGTAACAATAAAAAAGCGCGACATCGGTAATTGGCAGCTTTGCCTTAACGAAATTGTTATAACATTATTTACAAGTTGAAATTCTTGGTACTAGCTTGAAACACAAAATAGTGGGAAGAAGACTGTAATGGAGTAACAGTTTATAATAAGTTGAAATTAATTTAGAAACCACATATTTCGCATCATATTATAGTCATTCTAGTATCTAGCCAATGAAATTTAGCTCTAACTTCAGCTTTCTCCCTGTAGAGCCTGTCTCACTAAACACCAAAATTACATTCAAATAGTGAAGTAACAGCGCATAAAATAAGCAGGTTCCGGTATATCGTACGCCATTTTGTTTCAATACAAATGAACAGTCATTACAAATGAACAATATTGAAAAAAGACCCTCACGTTCTGAAACTAAGTGTTTTTCAAGGTCTTCGTCGGATTGACGTAAAAACTCTTAAATTTATGGTTGGGTATTTTAGTAGATATAATTTAATCCAAATTTTGCTTCATTACTAATATTGCTAAATCTGTGGTTTTTAGTCTAGGCATAGTCATAACAACTTCAAGTCATGTTCATGTGCCTCCATTTATGTACTTAACAATCATAAATAATGTTCTCCAAAATAAAATATATTTCTTTGGTCAATTGTAAAATACATGAGTTGTGTTATAATTTATTTGAATTCTAATTTGTCTCTCCATTAATAGATCTCAAAATTCTTTGTTTGAATCTGGATTCTGAAAATAAGGAATATATAATCAAACCCCACAAACTTTTTATATAAATCCCTACATAGTGTGTAGTGTATTTTGTCAGATGATTTTTCCTCTTACCCCTCAAATAGTTCGATATTTACTAGTGTTGCTTCAAACCCACCCTCATCTGGAACCAACTGTGTTAATCAAACATACCTGCGGGCTCAGCACCACTTCTGTGTTAAATGCCAAGGATCCAGCCTGATGAATGCGCCTATACCCCATACTAGTAATGTTCTACACGTGGCATTGGACCTGACGATTGTAATTTTGTGATTTGTATCCCACTTTAAATCTTAGTAAGCCCATTACTTCACCCCAGAGCCCAGTACACATCACACGAAATAGTTGTTAGTGAAGAAGTTGAGTAATGACATAGAGTATTTTTAATTCCGAATAAATGTGATTCCTGTATGATGGCATAAATTCGTAGTCAACGTGAGCGGTGCCGCAAGCAAAAGCTGATAATTTATATTATATTGGACCATTTTACAGATTCAAATGCCTACAAACGTAGGCAGCGATCACAGTTCACACACACACCACATTCTACGATTTTAACATAACTTTTCGAAACATGTTGTTTATTTTATCAAGGTAGATTCTTCCTGGGCGCCCTGCTCCGACACTTCCACTCAGATTTATCCGGTGTATTTGTTACTTCGTTTAAGCTGAATTATCTTTAATGAACGATAAATTTATAGGAACTAATATCTAGAAAGTATAAAAGTTATTCCAATATAAATCTTTCAGCTAGAACTTAACACTTCCTTTGATGTTTGTGTGCGTGTTACATATGCTTGCGCGTGCGCGTATGCGTATGCTTGCGCGTGCGCGTGTGCGTGTGTGAGTGTATGGCTGTGTATGTAGTATAGTTAGAGC
>WUAW01038390.1:13444-32579 GCA_017165845.1 Thaumetopoea pityocampa | reverse complement strand
GAGAAACTCAATACAGTTTATTTTGTAATCTAATTGCCTTTGTAAATTGAAATAAAAACCTTATATGTATATCATTATCTCCTATCCAAGACACAGTGGTGTTGATTCTGTAGTAACAGAATTTAACCAAATTCAATCCCTCCCTATCTTTTTCAGAAAGAAAAAAGAAAGGTCAGGTTAGGAGTACCCACAACCGACGAGCATGTATGAAAGCGTTGATGAAAGTAGAAGAAGCGAAAGATGTATGTAAGGATCGTAGCAAGTGGACAACCTTAGCGGGAAAAAGGCGTGACTGTATGTATGTATTTTTTTCTAATTTCAAACGCCAATACAAGATAGCTACAATTTTGGTGCTGTCAGTTTCGTTTAGAATTGTCAAAATTAAAAGATTTAGACGAGATTTCGAAATACACGGACTAAAGATACGCAAAAATACGATACGCCGTGCTGACGCGCGCCGCCAGTCGGTAACAAATAATTCTGCACGTAACGTTTGCTTTGAGCGCACGAACATGGCGAACCATTGACTACTTACTGGATCAGTTATCGTTTGTGTTCTAGTTCCAGTGATACACGTACTCGGGACCGCGACCAGATTTAGAGTGATTGTGATAACTTATGATTTAGCCGTCAACGTATGTGTTGTGTATCAATGTAACAAATACGTAATACACAGAGCACGACACTAACCTCATAACGTTACGCGCGAGCGCCATAACGCCGAACATTCTTTGCGCCGCTGTACCACACAGCTGTGGTGCGCAGACGATTTGCAGTAGCGAGCATTAACTTGGAATTGAACCAAACATTGAAATAGCACACCCGAGCAGCAAAGAATTATAACGAATTATGATCAACATAGTTATAACTCCACGTGTCAAAACGAGTTTTTTTACATCACGGACGTAGCGAGCGAGCGTGCAGCCCGCCTGCGCCCACTGTCACTGAGAGCCCACCGCCCTCGTAATAGGTTGGCATACTCACTGTCCTGGTCACCGAGCGCACAGGTCGCCTCTCTGGAGGGGTGAGCGGCCGGCCACTGGAGCCTACACCGACCACATCGTGGCGCTCGGGGCGCCGCCGCTCCGCGGTGGTCGACGTGAGGCAGGTGGTTCACTCCAAGCTCACTACTAGTAAACTTTAATCAACAATAATTAAGCCCTGTGTATATCTGCTTTATAATGTCTTATAAGCGCAGACCCTGGCACAAAGCCAGAGTAAGGTCGCCGTAATGATGTGGAATGAACACGTTTGGAGGGACAGGACTATGACCAATACTTTGTGTTAAAATCTCACAAAGCGTTAGGTCACCGGCGCAGGTCCAGCGCTCCCCGCTTGACCGAAGAGGAAATAAATAACACACAAGTGTTTGTGTGTACGAGTGTGCGTTTCAACGGTCGACCAATATTAGTATTGGAGAAAAGTCAACAGGGGGTCGACCCCTCACTCCACCTCTGAGCTGCCATAACGACGCACCCCGCGTTAGTGCGGCTACGCTGCACTTTGATATTGAATGTTAGTATTGCTCTCGTACCCGTTAAGATCAATGATTTTTAATACCTACTGACAGTTTAAAGTGAGTTGTTTAAAACTCCCGGACGTTTAAATTTTAACAAGAACTGTATAGAAAGTGAAACAAGGCGTCATGTTACGGGGGCGTGTCAATCCACATAAGCGCGGGTTCAGACAGTATAATTTATCGATGTATATAGATAGTAGGAGGGGGGGGGGGATGGTTATTCAACTACGAAAAGTCTAAGCATAGGGGGTGAGCCGCGCCATTTCCAAAGCGAGCGGCGCCATCTTGACAGCGAGCGGCGCCATCTTGACAGCGAGCGGCGCCATCTTCACAACGAGCCGTGCCATCTTCACACCGAGCGGTGCGTGGTGGGCCCGGTCGGCGCGCGCGCCCTCCCTGCGTACCTGTACGTGGGTGTCACGTATCAATTTTTTAAAAATAAAAAATCCATGTGCCGGTACAATTTCTTATAGTTCTATATTGTTATTTTCAGTTGTCTCTCATATTATGAAGCATAGTGTGCAATATTGTATTTTATTATATGAACAGACTAAATGAAAATGTGCGGTTACCGCATCCATCCCCCAGCCCGCACCTTCCATCTGTGTGCTGGTTCCATGTTGGATGTGTCCTCACCGTAACGTTTGATGTTAATGATGTTTATGTGTCCGCAGGTTTATCTTATACTGATCGAATAATTGCGTTTATAAAATAGTGACGTATAACAAACTTGGAAAATTAAAATCAAACATTAATAATACATTTTTCGTCTGTTTCTGTGTTTGATGTGTCCTGTAAAGGACTGTTAAAATAAGTTTTCTATGTAAGTTAGGTTCAACATTAAACCCCTGTTTCAACCCCTGTACCCAGAGGGTTGCTGTTTTAATGCGGCTATTTGCTAACAGATTGCGTTGACTTATGATATTTTTTTTAATATATAGTGCAAATTTACTAGGTAATAATAAAATAATGTAATTATATATGGAAATAAGCACAGGAAAATAGTTTGTCGTTATACGGTAGCGACGTAATATATGAATATAATTAATTAAAAAGCACATAATCATACATGTTTAATGTATGATCCAATTTTAGAATAGATTGACAAATAAATACTTGCTCTGAATATTCGTTGAGTAATTCAAAAAATATGCTATGATAATGTGGAAAAAGTAATGCGATTATAATGTAGAATATATTTAATAATAAGAATTAGAATTTTGTGATATAGCTTCAAATTAGTGTTTCTATTCGACACAGGATGGCGCTAGTAGTAACTATAAATGCACATTCCTCACTTGCCTCACGACCGGTCGAGGCGATAGACAACGACTGAATACTGCAGTGGTTATATTTGACAAGGCTGAAATCACATAAAAAAAAGAATTTTTCAATTATTTTCGCGTTAATGCGTATGTTTTATAAGTTACCACAGACATTCGTAAGTACTAACAAATAACGAATGTAAGCACATATTCACGGTGCAAGTATGGTACTTAACGAATGGTATCACTTTATGAAAATTAAGTATTTGTAAGAATAAGAGAAAAAGTGTAGCACTAGCGCGGATGGGGGCGCTCAGCAAGCTGCGCACACACCCAAGCACATTGGATACGAAGCTTTTGGAAGCTTACGACCAAACGGACAGTTTAAACAAAATGTAATCCCCATAATATTCTTCAGTTGAATGTAATATTATATAAGTATGAAAACAAATATTTTTTAAAGAAGTTCTAACGAGATTTACATAAATGTAGAGTCATAAATGTAAACGATTTATTAGTAGAGTAGAGAGTAACAGGGCCCCTGGAGGTCGGCCCCGCCGGTGGACACACCGCGGAGTTTTTAAAGAAGGTCTAACGAGATTTACATAAATGTAGAGTCATAAATGTAAACGATTTATTAGTAGAGTAGAGAGTAACAGGGCCCCTGGAGGTCGGCCCCGCCGGTGGACACACCGCGGAGTTTTTAAAGAAGGTCTAACGAGATTTACATAAATGTAGAGTCATAAATGTAAACGATTTATTAGTGGAGTAGAGAGTAACAGGAGCTCTGCAAGTGGGACCCGCCGGTGGACACACCGCGGGGTTTTTAAGGTAAACAGATAAACTGCTGTCGATATTACAGTTCACAGCCGATAACAAAATGTAAACAACACACATACAGAAAGTCAAGTTCAAAATGTTTGAGGACTGAGGGAAGGTCACCGTTCAGAGCGCAGTCCGTGGACTCTATCGACTCGAGGTGCGCGTCAGCCTCCTGGTGACGAGTCATGTCGACCAGTTTTTGTAGAATTCACCTTGAATATACGATGTGAACTTTACCCTACGGACCTGAAGTCTCCACCCCAAGCGGCTCAACTGTATAATTTGTTTTTTTTTTGTTATAGGTTCGTAAAATTGGTTGTTACAACATAACATACAAATATGTTGCTATAACATTTTTTTTCAAAATTGATCGGTGTACAGAATGACATTAACTTATAAGATATATGTAGAATAATAGTTTCTAATATTTTACACTTGTTCTAGTTAGTTTACGTAATTTATTTTATTTATAATGTTTTGTGTTTCCATCCTTCTTTCCAAATTTTCTTTTATCACAATCTATTAATATTTTTGTGCATCAAAAAACTAAAAGTGGAAACTTGTAACTGGCTTACGTAATTCAAAATGTTGTACTATACTTATAATTAGCTGTTAGTTTGCCAAAAATTGTAAAATAAAATAAATAAAATAAAGTAATATTGCTATAATTAAATCGCTTGCAACACTCGGCACAGTCGGCTGTGGCGAGTGTCCCTGTGCAGCGGCACGGGCCCGGGGTATCGGCACGAGCGGCGCCCCCGCCCACCACGGGCCGCCCCGTCTTCGGGGAGCCGGTGCCACTCCATTGGGTCCCTCCAGGTGAGATCGGTTGGCCCCAGTACAGCGCGCACCTTGTGCACCGCCAAATCTGTGGGACTCTTACCACTGTAAAGTCCCAGAAAATGTGTCGTTAATAGCGGCAGCCGAGGGATCCTGCAAATGATACCTACGTTTAACATATACTCGTCTCAATTACAACAGAGCCTCAAGAAATATACAAAATAGTATTTGTTTGAGATTTAAACTGAGTTCCTTTGTGAATGAGTCGCTGCTGTGAATTAAAGGACCCGGTCCAGGGTCAGTCGCTGTCGGCTGGGAGCCACGCGGCGCGGCGACACAATGTGCTGATGACCCGCGGGTCGCCTCAGGTGTGCGCGGTGTAACCTTCAGTCACAGCACTCAGTGAAAAAAAATCATAACCATAAAGAAACTATTAAGAATAAAATCTAATAGAAAGAGTATGTTAAAGGATCTAAAAAATGGAAGTGCAATGTATTTAATAAATTTTATTAAATGTAATTACTATTAAACAGAAATTGACTTATAAAAAAAATAAGTATCTTTGTACGAAAACAGAAGATGTTTTCGGCTTTCTGTTGTTGCAGGTGCGTGCGTTGTTACATCTAGTACCTGTCCAGCGCAGACTGTGCTTGCATCCCATATCAATTAATAAGCGACGGAGAGTGACATCTGAAACAACGGCGCGATACGGCGTGCGGCGGGAGGCTCGAGGCCGCCGCGCGGCGAGCGGCGAGCGAGCGCGCGCCGGCGGCGAGCGAGCGCCGAGCGGATGGGGGCGCGGCGTGCGGGTCGCGGGGCGCGCGCGCGCGGGGCGGGGCGCAGTAATTACGCCGTGATTAGCGGGCGGCGGCCTGGGCGGGGCCGCCCCTCGCGGGCGCGCGCAGCGCCGCGGCGGCTCAGTCCGCTCCGTGCTGCCGTCGCGCACGCACGCGCATGTCGCTCGCTGTCGTGTCCGGTGATGTGAGGTGGCCCCCGCCGCTGCCGCAGCGCTGCGCGATATCCGCGCTAGTTTCGCGACCGAGTAAGCCAGTTGAAGGCTCGAGAGCCTTCGAGCCGGCAAGACGCCGTCCACCGTGGATCTGAGGTACGGCGCCATGGCGGCGACCACGTACATGCCCGCCGACATGGAGCTGGGCAACCTGAGCGGGTACCATGCGGCGTCGCCGCGCAGCGCCGAGCCCGCCGACATGAAGTACCAGCACGGGCTGCACGCGGGCGGCTCGCCGTCGCCCGGCGCGCCCGTGCTCGGCAACCCGTGGGCGGCGCTGCCGCCGGCGGACGCGTGGGCCATGCACCCGCACCACGCGCACCACCACCAGGACGTGAAGCCGCCACCCGCGCCGCACGAGCACCGCCACCTGCAACACGCGGCGCATGGCTGGCACGCGCCCGTCGTCAGCCCGCACTATGGCGCCGGCTCGCCCGTGGCGCTGCACGGCGGGTACCCCATGCCCATGCACCAGCACCCCATGCTGCGCGACATGCAGCCCTCGCCGCACGCGCTGCACCACCACGCCATGGAGCGCGACCAGCCCGAGGAAGACACGCCCACCAGCGACGACCTCGAGGCCTTCGCCAAACAGTTCAAGCAGCGCCGCATCAAGCTCGGCTTCACGCAGGCAGACGTGGGCCTGGCGCTCGGCACCCTCTACGGCAACGTGTTCTCGCAGACCACCATCTGTCGGTTCGAGGCGTTGCAGCTCAGTTTCAAGAACATGTGCAAGCTGAAGCCGCTGCTGCAGAAGTGGCTGGAGGAGGCCGACTCGACCACCGGCAGCCCCACCAGCATCGACAAAATCGCCGCGCAGGGCCGCAAGCGCAAGAAACGGACCTCGATAGAGGTGTCCGTGAAGGGCGCGCTGGAGCAGCACTTCCACAAGCAGCCCAAGCCGTCGGCGCAGGAGATCACGTCGCTGGCCGACAGCCTGCAGCTGGAGAAGGAAGTGGTGCGCGTGTGGTTCTGCAACCGGCGGCAGAAGGAGAAGCGCATGACGCCGCCCAACACGCTGGGCGGCGAGCTGATGGAGGGCATGGCGCACGCGCACTACGCGCACGGCGACGTGCACGGCTCGCCGCTGCAGCACTCGCCGCCCGGGCTGTCGCCGCAGCACCTGCCGCCCGGGCACAGCCTGGCCGCGCACTAACAGTTCGCCCCGTGGGCGCCGGCGCGGCCCTGCTACGAGCCGCACTAGCCGCCCGCCCGCGGGACCCGCCGCCCGCGGCCCAGTGTCGCGTGGACTGACTATACGTGACCAATGGTGACGACGGAGCCAGTACGTTGTGGTTGAGGCCGAGGGCCGGCGAGCGCCGACGCCGCCGGTAGTCCAACTGACAAGTAAGAGCTTAGCCGGAGGCGCGCGCGCCGCCGTCGTGGTAAGTACCTCTGCGCGCGGCACCGCGCCGCTCTCGGACTCGTGAAGGACGATTTCATCGAATTTATTTATAGATATTATTACGAATGAAGGACCTGGCGCGGCCCGCGCCGCGGAGTTCGTTCGAGTCGTTGCTACTACTGTACATTTACGATTAGTGATGAGGACGGAAGTAAAAAATATGAATCGAGTCGCAGCTCGTCCTGTGAGGGAACGCGAGTGAGTCAATAGGTGCAATTTCGTTTTAAGTGTTTACCGTACCGCGCCGCGCGCCGGGCGCAGGGCGCCGGGCGCAGCCCGCGCGCGGCGCTGCACAGACCCGCTCCCACGTAATAATTTATTTAAAATATTATTATTGAAAGGACGCAGACACGATGCCAAAATGGTTTTATTCCTGTTTTTTACTTGTTTTGTTGTTTTTTCGTTTGTATGTATTTGTGGCCAACCTTGGTACTTAATACTTGTAAAAATAGGTATTTTTTCTATATAAAGTAATGTACCTACGACATATATGATGATATATATTAAAAAAGTTCTTTATAGAAATTGAAATATCCGAACGACTTTTATTCACGTCCTCGCGACGCGATGCCTTCGGTCTTGTTCTCTTTGATATTCCGTGTAAATAACGCGAACCTTAAAACGATATGACATAGGACAGTGCAGGCATCGCCGCGACAGTGGCACGTCAGTCAGTCAGTCAGGCCAGCAGTCGGGGGCACCCGGCCGCTGGTCCCGACGCGACCACACGCGGAATGTTTGTCATCTGTGAAGACAGGACTAGTGTGTGACTGCCACGAACCGATCAGTGTAAATAAATACAATAGGTCGCGCCGGCGCGCCCGGCGCGGCGCGCGCACTAGTGGGTACATAATGATAATTAGTGATACAATATTTTATATTATCATCTAAGTATTTAATAAAAGAGAGTTAATATTTTATAACAGATTGTTTGTTGTTGAGCCCCGGTCAGTAGGTCACGACGCAAGGCGGGCCGCTGTTGTTTGTTTGTGGTGCGCGGCGGGTCAGGTAGGGACCGCACGACCCGGGCCCGGATTTATTTGGGTGGAGAAAAAAAAAGATTTGACAAACTACACACCACCGATACAATCGTTTCGTTAGAGACATCGCACTCTGTTTTTTTATGATTTATAAATATTGGACGCGTACAAATTTATAGGACGTTTGACGTCGCACAATAACTGCCTCCGAACACGACTGAAGTTAGCGATATCGTTTGAGAGCGCGCCGCCGACTCACCCCGCGCCCAACAAATACCCTCGACTGGTAGTTCGACACTGTAAAACATTGTGGAATAGTTTACTTTTACCATAAAAGACCTAAAACTTATATAAAATTACAATTGAACAACTGTACTGTCTCGTGGCTAACGGACGACCATTTATTGATTTAAGATTGGGAAAGTGTACAGATGATACCGTGCTTAATTTAACAGAGAGTATCGTGAAAAATTTGGATAATAAATTGTATGCCGTTGGTATCTTTTTGGACCTCTCTAAGGCATTCGATAGTGTTTCCGTCTCCATTCTCCTACATAAAATGGAAAGACTCGGGATCAGAGGTATCAGCCCTGAATATTTTTAGAAGTTATTTAAGTGATCGCTTACAGTGTACTAAAATTGGTAATTATCTTAGTAACGATGATTCAATAACCTTTGGCGTTCCGCAAGGAAGTGTTCTCGGTCCCACCTTGTTATTGATTTACATTAATGATCTCTGCTGGATATATCTAACTGTAAAATTATAACATACGCTGATGATACTGTCTTACTAGTCTGGTGATTCGTGGGAGGAAGCGCGCATCAACGCTGAATCTGCTATGCATAGGGTATTGAACTGGTTGGCATATAATTTATTATCACTAAACCTCGATAAAACTGTATTCTTGACATTTAGTTTAGGGTCCTTCCATTTACCTCCTCAGTCATTTAATATTACACTTTTAGTTATCCATCTGTAGATAATGATTGCAACTGTGGCTACATTACACGAACAAGGCATGTGAAATATTTAGGTGTAATAATTGATGATCTCCTTAGTTTCAAAGAACACATTAATACTGCTGTATCGCGCGTTAGAAAAATTATTTATGTGTTCAGTAGACTGAGAGCTACAGCTAGTTTCGAAACACTAAAGACGGTGTACCTTGCGCTTGTTCAGTCGGTCATTTCGTATTTTATTTCCTCCTGGGGTGGAGTTGGCAAAACTTTACTATTGAGACTCGAAAGAGCTCAAAGATCTATTTTAAAGGTCATGACATCTAAACCTATCGGCTTTCCTACTGTAGAACTGTATCGAAATTGTAAGGTTCTTACTGTACGGAAATTATTTATTGTTCATGTTGTTCTTGACAGCATAGACACATCACCTATGACTCGAGTTCTGCACAGAGACGTCGCAGAGCTGACCTAGTTTGTGATACAATTCCTCCTAGGACTGTATTTTCTTGGCCCTACCCTTTATAATAAAATAAACCAAAAGCTTAATATTTACCCACTGACTCTTCGTGAGTTTAAGGCAACTCTGGTAAAGTGGATTCTTACTCTCTCATATGATGTACCTGTTCCTGTTACCTGAGTTTGTTGAGGGCGCTTACAACTGTAACACAACGTCGACACTAGAACGGTTGCTTCCGTCCATTTCTTTATGTACGTACAGAGTATTTGAAATGAATTATTTGACACTATTGACGTCACGTGTGTGCGATACTCCCGGGAGTTATTTATTACGCTCTACAAGTACTGAAGACCCGCTGGACACTCCAAATACATACTGTCTAGTGTAATGAAAGAGAGAGTGCGCCTGTCTGTTGTTTCCGCTCGGCTCGACCGCTCAACCAATTGTTTGAGAGGCCGGAGGTGACGCCGCCAGGGGCGGGCGGTGGGGCGTTGTCACCACACCGCACCAGGCGTGCCGGCGCAGCCGAGGGCTTCAGCAACAAAGCTGTGCGCTTAGTAACATTGTGAATCCGATTCATAGACTCGTACAAGCAGCCGCCGTCAGTCACCGTGCTCGCTACCACACTGGTGCCGCAGAAATGTACAGACGTAGAGTTCAGTTATCAAATAATACAACAATTTATATAAATGCCCAATAGT
This sequence comes from Thaumetopoea pityocampa, assembly GCA_017165845.1. Classification (NCBI taxonomy): domain Eukaryota; kingdom Metazoa; phylum Arthropoda; class Insecta; order Lepidoptera; family Notodontidae; genus Thaumetopoea; species Thaumetopoea pityocampa. Next base: position 22,681 of record WUAW01038390.1, on the reverse strand, counting down.
TACGTGTACTGCGTTCAGTGCCTTCATTTCTTTACTTTCGACGCAATGAGTCGGTGATGATGTAAATGTCGGTGATGTCGGTGTTAGCGTCAGTAAACAGAACCCGTCAAACGCGTCGGTGAGCGTGTCGCGGTGCGCCGGGCCGACGGGCCGACTCATTTACTAGGATTTGTCAGCCTAGTAACTGATGCCGTTTGTTTGCTAAATATTAACTCGTCCAATAATCTTTCATAGAACGCTTTTATATTGTTTAATGTAACAGTCGGCTCACCGCGCTGGTTTGCAAATAAATTGGCACAAATATTTCGGGCGTTCAAATGAAAATTGAAATATTTATTCCATAGCCATAGCGTACGCTCCTTGAAAATAAAATGAGACCCACGTACTAACGTTGATCTACTATAAATCATTACTATTAAATACACGTCAGAATTGAGAGTGAACCATGAAAAGCAGAAAGTGGAAGGGTGCGATTTACTGGTTTAGTGAACGTGGGCAAGGCGCGAGAGGTTCGCTGAAGCTCATCATGTACTGCTTCAGTTTCATCCTCACAAGCTAACTAATTCACTGTGTGAGGTCTCAAAATTCGTTATAGGTCATTTATTTCATTTACTTCACTTAGAACACTCTTATTGCGCTCCATCTTAATACATCTTATTAAAGTATTATTACATTACAATTACGTACGGTGCACAGAGGGCTGTCTTATCGAAAACTTCCAGACAACCTTACTCTTTATATAAAAAAGTATTTAAGTAACGATGAAGATAGGATCGTTTCCTTTGGAACATATCGAGTAGTTCGACGGTAGTTTATATTTACTTTTAAATCCCTTTGTGTTTACTTTAGGCCTTGTTTTTCCTTGGTAAGCTTTTCATTCATTTTATGATGTTGCAAAAAATAATCTGCCCAGTAACCTATATTTTCATTGCTGTACCCAGGTCTGGATGGCTTTCTCTTTTAGTTAGTCGGGCGTTTTATCTTGATCACCCCAATGTAATGAAATATATCAAATCTGTAACGCACACCTCAAGACTCGTGTGACACTCCACTTAATAGGTTTTCATAACCCTCGGTCGCCGACTCCTGTACCCACACGATCCAGTACAACCTTTGTGTATTTTTCGATTTTTTTCCTAATACACGAAGACTTATCATACGCCTAAATTTACGGGAATACATGGGGTGGGGTATACGGGATTACTCGATAATTTCAGTGAGTGAGAAAATTAGTGAGTCAGTCATTAGGAAAAGGAACGATTTTTAATATGTGTATTCGAGAAGGTTTTACATAAAGTTATAAATTTTAGTGATTACACATTATCATAGAATGTTGCTTAACAATCTTGTAAAATTTCAAATCACTGGATTTAGTAATTAGTGTTACGGTAGGGTAAGATTATTGCGAACTATTCCATGTAAACCAGTGGACGCCCGGACCGAACCGGGCCGGCGCGTCGCACCGCGCCTCCGATTCGCCGCTGAAGCCCCAGCAGGGTTTCAGCGGTACGGTCACATGCGTCCGATAGCTGTCTTCTGTCAATAGTTACGGAGACAAGAAATATCAAAGTGTGTGTGTGTGTTGTGTGTGTGCTTGCGCGCTTGACTGATCCGCGCAAAAACCTCACGTGTGGTGTCCGCTGATCACTCCGACACCAGACCATCGTCCGCAGACCAAGCGACATTCCAGCTGGCTAATGATGCATAGCGGAGAAACGTCAGACGGAGCAGGCGCACACGTATGTGTATGCCCCTGAACACATCACGCCTGCGCCGATTATTTGTACAGGAAACGTCGCCGCGTTACTATGCAATAATAACAAACAACAAAATAATACATTTCTAAGGTCAAGATTTATAAACTGAAATTTTCTGAAGCCTGACTATAACAAAACTTAGGTTAGTAAGCAAAATCTTTAATTTCCAATTTATAGATATTTCATGCCGACATTAGTCTGATTTTATTTATTAGTGAGTTGTGGGCGGGCCGGGCGCGAGCCGCTACGCCTTGTTCCAAATAGTTACATACATATATATGTAACTTGTACGTCCTTTAAGTCGTGTATTCATTTCAATACTATTTTCATAGTTTTGACACCAATCCGACGATTACCGCGAAAGTTGTCTCAGGCCTATTGCTTTGAAAATATACGGTCAATTTACAACGTTAGTCACAGTTTTATTTCACCGTTTCAATAACGACAGCAATAGTTCACGATTATTGGCAAATAAATATGTTAAATTGATATGCAAACCAACACCAAATTTACACACCAAACGTCGCAATAAATTAATACAAAACGCTAAAATAAAACTCGAGGTGGTGCCCCGTTCGGCTGCCGACAAACTCCAAGCCTAGGCGCAGCACGACTTCACCGTTCACATCTTTAACCATTATTGTTCTACGGGTCATTTTATCATTTAATTAAAGTGCATAAATATCGACGTGTCCTAAATGAAACATTGTAAACGATCGTATATTTAAACTAATAAGGATCTGAACGCCTTCAGTGAACAACGGATCACAACTGACAGTTGATCAAACCCCAAATGTTTGTTTGTACCGTGAACTGCTATTTAACTGTTTAATTCATACGACATGTGGTTTTTCTGACGCAGTCTCTCCTGTCCCGTGCTGTACCTGTTCGTGCGACCAAATGCTCTTTATAGGACTCACTGACTGATGTCACCTGTATGATGTGACTGTACGAAAGTATTTATTTTCATCCGCTGTAGCGTTCCTTTATATTTCAATTCTGTAGTGTCATATATTGATGATATATGGCAAACTGTGGTCTCTGCCTACCCTTATGGGACACCGGCATGAGTGTATGTATGTATAAAGTAAACTTTAGCCCATCACTTTCGTCACTAAGTGCTAGCTATCGCTCGCAGCTTCGTCCGCGTGTTTAGTTTTTTTGTTCTTTCAATTACCGTAGCACCCACCTCTTTGGGGTGTTCGGTTTTGGGGGCTAAAATCACTAAGCTAATTCACCCTCTTTAAGGGTTATGAAAGTAGTAAGGGTTATGGGAAACGCCGACACACGTGTACATTTATTTCTCACCAGAATTAGGTATATTAAATATCGTGATTTTACTTTGAAAAATGACGGACCTCCGTACAATCGCTCATCCCTTATTTTACCCCCTAAGGCGTGAAATTTCTAAAAATCCTATCTCAGTGGATGCTTACAATACAAAAGGCACAAGTGCCAAAACTTCAAGTTGTGGCCCCAGCGGTGTAGGCTGTGCGTTGATGAATCAGTCGGTCAGGACAAGTAATCATATATGTATGGCGTTGGTATGTCGTCAATCTTGTGTACTGAACCTTCAGTGAGCCCGCGCTCAGCCGAAGTCGGCTCGATGCAAACTATTTGTTGTGTCACGTGAACAGCGCCGAGGCCCGTCGGCTCCCGCGCGAGCCCGCGCACCGCTGAATTATAAAATACTAGCTTTTACACGCGGCTTCTCTCGCGTCGATGTTCTAAATACAATACATGTCAGTGACTGTTGGGAATACAGTTAGTATGCACTATATTGTGCCGCCTGCGGTGGAGACGACAGTCAGAAACTATTTACTATCATATTTATTATGGGGTCCAGGTTCGAATCTCAGTAGAAGCAAAATTTAGTGTGATGAGAAAGTATGTTTATACTAGAGTAATGAATGTTTATCTATTCATGTATTAGTATTTATGTACGTCTGAACCATCCAGAGCGCGGCCAGGCTTACATTGGTGCGGCCCGCGACGCGTTTTGATTCACCGCAAATATGAAAATATTCCTTTCATAAAATTATTTTGATAAAACATTATTTTATTCTTGACTGCATGGATGGTGCAGTGGTTTAAACTTCCACTGCGCTGTCGTGTGTTGTGGGTTCGATCCCCACACGGGACTAACTTTGTGTAAACCACAAATTGTTGTTCTGAGTCTGGGTGTTCTGTGTTTCCGTTATTCGAATGTTTGTAAAGTCCCCGCGACACAGGAATTAATCCTAATGCGGGAGGTGTCTTTAAAAAAAAATATGGCATTCCAAATAAATGAATGAAATATTTGTTCGTATGGCAACAATATTTTGTCATTATTTTTTATGTTTTCTTCAATATATTGTTGTAGGTAATTGTTTCTGCTGCCCGCTGATCTATTTAATGATTTGTGTTGTGCTCCGGGCTGGTGGTGATCGTTAATGTCATTTGTCATTACAAGATTATATTTGCCCGTGAAAGCCCGTGTTCGAAACCCGATTAGTAACAAAATTTCAAATTTTCAAATTTTTCAAAGATTTCGATTACTTGTTGGCTTTGATTCTATTATCGAAATATGTGGTTTTTAATTTTGGTATTTGTATTCTCGGTAATACAAATTTGGTTTTTCATTTTTGTATGAAATTTGAAGTAATTCACAAATCCCGTTAACGAGAACCTGGCGCAGAGTGGCCAGAGCGGGGCGTCGCCGACGGACCCGGGTGCACCCGCGTGAGGCTGCGCTCTTTGTTGAATTTAATTTTAAAAGTTTAATCATTTTTACATTTTTTATTATAAATTAACATAAATGCGACGTTCGCCGGCACTTGACTGCGGACAATAATAAAAGTGCGTATTTCTCGACGGAGCGCGTTCACTGATTGCCTTTTCTTATCAGTTTTCTGAAACTAGTTAAAAATAATTTTGTAAATTTGTTTCATAAAGGTCAAGTTCGTAACACTTTTAACAGACGACTGTGTATGAAAAGATGTATGATGTAGTTGAATCGAGAGAATCAGGATATCAGATGTGGCAAACTGTGCTCTTTGCCTACCCTTACGGGATGCTAGCGTGAGTGTATGTATGTATGTAAAATATCCGACTTTACGTCTTCTATAGCATCAAGCTATAGAGGAATTCAGTTCGATTGGCATTCAGGTGTGGCGAGCAGCTCGCGGCCGTGGTCCCGCCGCGCGACGGTGTGCGTGTGCCCGGTGTGGCCGCGCCGTGCGCTCGGCCTTCGGGAGACACCACGCGGCTCCGGGTGCTCCGCTGGTGTAGTGAAGCGCTGCCACGTGTAACCTTTCGCGGGACACGGGTGGCGGGTAGGGCTCCGCTCGCGTCCGTCGCTGCGTCGGCGCCGGCGGCACTCTCTGGTTAGGACTCATGCGAGCGCCCGTTTGACATTGCAGTTGTTGTATTATGGTTGTGGTTGAAAATAACCGTTGTAAATTGATTTTTAATAGTCAAACGCGCCCGGCAGGTGCGGATGGACGAGCGGGGGGGGGAAGGGGGGGGGGGGTGTAGAGCCGGTGAGGTGTCCGGCAGACATCAGTACTCAGATACGTATTACAAAATTGCAGTCATTAAACATCCTGTTTATTATTAAAAAATCACTTCCCCAAATTCATATTCGTCCCCACTACAAGGATACGGACCCCTCCTTATACGCCATATAGAGGGATTAGGCCACGGTCTGCTACGCTGGCCTGGTGCGTGTTGGTAGACGTCACAGACCCATGCGGGTGCGCAGAAAGATTTTCTTCTTTGTTGAGTACATTGGTGTTTAAAATGTAGATCATAGATAAGTTTGAAATAACTCAGTAGTACGGAACCGACGTTGAATCCGCGACTTTTTCGATCGTAGGTTATGTCACGTCAGTTTGGTACCACCTGACCACTAATGTACTTTTTGTCAATTGTTAAAATTGCCAGCTCAGTGTATAAGTTTCCATAATCTCTTGACAAATGTCACAGTAGGTAATGTTTTTAGTTCGCTGGCCGGAAGCGTTGTCGTCTTTGATCAACAACTTTAATTAGTTATGAGAACTGTTTGTGTCTCTGAGGATCTGAAACAAAGAAGTGTAGAGCCCTCCCGAAGGTTAGTTTGGCTCGTCGTTATTGATACGTGTCCGTGTTCAACTGCGTCAGAATGTCGCACGACAAAAACGCGCGCGCACTCCGTCGCGGCCGACTGTCAGTTTTTCTGCGTTTTGTAGTAAAATATGTTTTTAAGGCGGTCGGGTGCGCGCAGGTGCGCGCGGGGCACCTTTATCAGCGGCCCTGTTCCACAGAATTTATAGTGTGCACGGTTTTGGCGGCGCCGCGAGCGGTCCGGGGTTTACGCGTGGACCCGCGCCGGGCAACACGCCCCGACGTGTTAACACGTGAACGGATGATAATTGATCGCGCACCAACGTCTGGCGACGGTCACCGGACAGTGCGGCTCGTCGCGAGTGAACGGCGGCGCGCGGTCACTTGCGCGCGCGCCGCCAGCCGGCCGCCGCTCGCACCGCGTCAGGAATGTACAATTCACAACGAACCCGATTAGCATTTTTAATCGTCGCCGAGCCGATCATATTAATATCGCTATAAAAAGAGAAATTTTAAAATTATCTTATTGAGTCGTAAATCTGGCGTCGATGCCGTAAATTACTTAACATAATCAAAGAAAATATTTGATTAGACTAATGAACTCCAATATTGCTCGCATGCAAATTTTATTTTGCTCAATTTGAAAGTTGTTGAAAAGTGGAAACGGTCGCCGGCGGCGCGCGGCCGGGTTCACCTCACACACGGCGCGCGCCATTAGACGGACCATCACGTCAGCCCACAGACGGCCACTAATAACTGCCACACCGAGGCCCACCAAGTTTACCCGCGCTACACTTTCCGTTCGGGGTCTCCTCCACCACCTTAGGCCTCCAATGTCCATCGGTTAACATTGTATGGGTTAACAGGCACGAATTTAAGACAATTCGTGTTAACCTGTCGCATTGTCTATGTGTATGCATAACTTGTCTATGTGTGCTGGAGGACTGGGGGACGGTGCAATTGGTGATACATGGGTATTTGATAAGTATTTATTAATGTGCGTCAACGGTAAACATGTCGCGGGTACTTTGCCTGTAGCTACATGGCGGAGTGATTATGACGTTGATGGTTACGTCACCAGCTATGCGTCAAACTGTGGCAGCAGTGGCAGTTTCGGAAGAGGGAACATCTTCCGATCAGACGCGGGTTATGTGTGGCGGGGCCAGCCACCGCCCCGACGGTAGATGTCGGGACGTTGTATATACGTTAAGTCGCTATCAAATTTAATTAGCGTGATTCAGGCTTCTGATGTCGTCACTCTAGTGCTGCGCCATCTGTTGATCACGCACGGTACTATGTGGTGAAGCGGGTGCCCGCAGCTCCTTGTAGGTATTGTCTTGGCTGTACTACTTTGTCCCTAGTAAAATACCAGTACCGCTACCAACTATGGTGGATTATATAAACGCTTTTAGGCCGTAACTAGGAGGTGCCGGTTGCCTCAGTTTTGACTAGAATCGCAAATGTAAACAAATATTTTTCAAATTAAATTAAATTGTTTATTTATTGGCACCTATTTATTGTTAACTACTTTTTGCCCGCGGCTCCGCCCGCGTATATGTTATATGGAAAATCCCGAAACAATCATAAATTTATATAAAAAGCCTTAGACCCATATTTATTTGAATTCTCCTACCTTAGCGGCGGCTACTAAAACAGAAATCAAGCTGTATATTCAATTCTACTGGACCAATTTTGATGAAACATGCCGCAGTATTAAGTCGGAATGACTACTCTGACCTTTCTTTAAGATTAATAGTTTGACCAAAATCTACCCACTAGTTTTTACGTGAAGCTCGAACAAACAAATAAACGAACATCGACGGATTTGGTTTCAGAGTCCCTTGAGTAATTAGTCGATCTGAGTAGTGTAGAGTAGTTTTTAAATATTTCTTTGATATACAAAATTTGATATTTAAAAATTTTATAATAGTATTAGTTCTTGCCCGCGGCTCCGCCCGCGTGAATATCGGGTTTCCGCTACATAGGAAATCCCGACACATATTCGTATATTTATATAAAAAGCCTTAGACCCACTTTTAGTTGAACTGTCGTACCTTAACGGCGGCTAATAACAGGGATCAAGCTGTATCTTCAATTCTACTTGACCAAATTTGAAGAAACCAACCGCAGTATTTAAGTCAGAATAGTATCGTTTAGACCAGAGGTTCTCAGACTTTTCTCATTTCTGATAGACCACTTTCAAAACTTAGTTGGTTCCGGTGGACCCCCTGCAGCTACAATTCTACCATATTCCCAAAACTCGACAAAAATGTGAAGATTAGATCTAACTATGGAAATTTACGTGCGCCAACGTAGACCACCGTCGAGTCTCCCGTGGATCCCTGGGGGTCTACCTGGACCTCTTTGGGAACTAAGAGTTTAGACTGTAACAGTTTAAAAAAACTAAGCGGTGGTTTTTGCGTGAAGCTCGAACAAACAAACAAACATCGACGGATTTGCTTTCAGAAGCCCTTAATTAGTTGATCTGAATAATTTGTTTTTAAATAGCTTTGATTTTTTTTTAATTTGACATTTAACAATTTTATTGTAATATAGATTTATCACAGGCACAGTTTGAAACATATTATATTCGAGGTCTGCTCATAGTACGAATGATGTTTTCATAAGCCGAAGCGAACGCGTTTTACATATAAATAAATATGTCTCAGGTACTTTTGTTTGATAACGTTTATGTAAACATAGTTCATCTTATTATTATAACATGTTTGTAAACGTAACAGTTATAATATCAGTAGAATGTTGGTTGTATGGAATGAGTCGTTCTTAAAATAATACATGTTGAAGAGACACTTCAGTTCACGTGCTGCGCGAGCCCAACACTACGAGCGCGTTGGCTGCGGCCGGCCGTGTCGCACACGACACGGGCACGACACGGGCACGCGCTGGGCCATAATCGTGTTATTATGTTACATTGTTAATCAATTATTTACCAGATTTAATAAAAACCGCGACGCGTCAATCGTCTGCACGAGTGAATTGACGTTTCCACTCTGCCCCTGGTGAGGAATTGCCAGGATTAATGACATCTGTGTGTGTGTGTGTGTGTGTGTGTGTGTGTGTGTGTGTGTGTGTGTGTGTATGTGTATGTGTGTGACATGAAGTGAAGTTAGCCACAAGCGTACACCTGCAGATAAACTTCATACCGAATTTTTGTATTTTATTATAATTTTTGTATTATACAGCGACGGGCTGAAATGATGATGATATAGTATATATAAAATTTCACATCAATTTTATTTTGTAAAAAAGTGTACATAGGGTTCGGTGGGGTTACTAAGTTGAACGGAGTAGGCGGTGCGCGACGCGTGCTGCGCCTCCTTCACCTACACTAATACAAGAGCCATCTTTGCGTGATGTAGTACATACACTCACGCCT
>WUAW01038389.1:17739-29774 GCA_017165845.1 Thaumetopoea pityocampa | reverse complement strand
GCCACCTGCATCCAACGAGGCCCAGCGATCCTCACCAGGTCGTCGGTAACGGCGGAGCAGGGGGTGCTAAGAATATCCGGCCATGTTTCACATACACAATTATGTATTAATTTCAGCTGCATTAATTAAACTTTGTGTGTTCATCGTTAGAGGGGTGTTGCCATAATGTCCACGCTTGGCAAGCGGGTTGGAAATAGCAGAGCCGGTCGTGTCGCCGGTGACCCTGCTGCCCTTCACCGGCCAGGAGGTACTTGTATTTAGACCGACTTTGTTTGGATGGTTGTACCACCATCGATCAGTTGCCAGAGCCTCGTCGGTTAATCAGCAGGATGCACCGCGTACAGGTGAGGTTGACATTAGGGTCACCAAGATGTTGTATGAGTCCCCTTACATCCCATCATTCAGTATGGGGATCGAATTCATACGACCAACACAACGGTATTAATAACGTGACTGTTTTGATCATTCAGATAATTTTGCCATTTTAATAAACAAAAAAAAAAGTCATCATTACGTCATCATAAATTCATCTACACTTCCACTGCAAGACACGGGTCTCCTCTGAAATGAAAGAGGTTAGGTTACAGTCAACCAAACAGTCCTGATATCGTAATGAGTGTATAAAGCCTGTACCCAAATGTGAGAGTTGAAAGGTCTCTGATTCTATTCCCGGCTGTCACGATAACAATTACCATGGTTTCTCCGTGTTTCAGGAGGTACGTAAAAAGCGGGTCCGATTGGTGTCTCAACAACAGTGATTATTGTTAGCATTATGGGAATAATCGATCATCATATTTCGCCAGATACGTCCCCTGCAAAACGTGCAGTAGAACCTGACGCAAAAAGTCGGGATAATGTTAAGTCGAGTTTAAGAAAGAGGCTATAGTCCACTATGCTAGCGTAATGTGAGTTAGCAGTTATCGCACGCCTTCGAAAAAATCTCTCATGCATTTAACTTTCCTCACAATGTTTTCCTTCACCGTTTGAGGCGAGTGATAACTGTACATGTTTTATGTAGGAAGTGTAAATAAATAAATAAATAAATAATTAATTATTAATATGCACATGATTTCGTAATACCAGGCGTACCTTGGGTTCAAATGTAATAAGCAAAAAATGAGGATCTTATCATTTGACAAGAGAGGTTTTTGGGGAGAACCCAGTAAAGCACCACCTGAAGTTTTATTATAATACTAGCTGTGCCCGCGACTCCGTTCGCGTGGGCATTCGGTAAGAGCGAAATTATACATACATTATATTCTCCGATCTTAATAAGAATGAATGATAAATGATATATAGATGAAACAGACACCAAATATTAGAGGAAGCTCGCCATAATGCAACAGTAAAAACAGCATTCAAATCGGTTTAGCCGCTTCTGAGATTAGCGTGCACAAACGCACAGACAAACTGAAAAACAGAGACAAAATTTCTAAAAACTTATTTTTGGCTCCGGTAACATATGTAAAATCTATATGGTTGGTTTTTTAAAAAAATATTCATTGTACAGACACGGCTTGTTTACGATTTAATTATATGTAATAGATTTTATATCAGTTTATTGTGATGTTTAATATGTAAATTTGGTGTTGTTTTGTGTATTAATCGTGAACAATATTGAAACATTGGAATAAAACTGTGTCTAATATAACTAATTACCGTATTTTTATTAAAGCAATAAGTCTGCGGTAACTCTTCCCCAGTCAATGTGTTAATCATCGCGTCGACGTTCAAAACTCTCAAGAAGCAATAACATTTTATGTCTGTTAATTCTAATAAAATGCTGGTGTATCTCATTAGATACACCAGCATTTTATTAGAATTATAAAACTGAGATAAACGAAGCTGTATGGGCATAAATCCATTTGCCTTCCCTTTAAAAGGGAAAACTTAAATATCATTTGACGTTTATTGTTTTGGTTGGATACATCTAGTCGAGGTATTTCATTGTTTTTGAATTTTTATCACGAAACTTTGAACACGTTAATGGGCAAGTTCCTTGCGCTGAGTTCGAATTGTACGGAATCAGCTTTCGTGAAACGCTCCGCAAACTTGTTAGCTGCGAGGAAATCCGTGATTGTGTTTTAAAAGTTTTTATTTTTTTATTTATAATCCAGTACCTTTTAAAATCTTTTTTCGATTTTCAAATTTAAAATTTTTATATCAATATTTAAATCCAAACTAAAACATGGAGTGAGGTAATTCACAGGAGAACCAGAGTCACTGGCGTAGCACAAAGTATGCGAAGTTGGACTTTGAGGTCCTTAAGTACGACCATGTGTCGGAGTTTCGGAAACCTTTGAAGTGGATGCCTGTTCGGGAGCGTCGAGATGTTCATGTTCTGTCTTTGCTTTATTCTATTCTTCACAACTCGAATCCACCAGCCTTTCTTCAGGAATGTCTTGAGTATCTTATCCCCAGGGGAGAACTCTGCCGCACAAGCTTTTCTCTTTCTCTTTTGCGTATCCCGCACCACAAATCCAGTCGTTACAGTGAGTCTTTCTCTGTGCGTGCGGCGCGCCTGTGGAACACACTTCCTCATTCTATTCGGGATAGCTCTTCTCTGAGTGTTTTCAGGAAAAGAGTTAAACATCACTTTTTCTCAAAATAATATATGTATGTACGTATTTTGGTGAATTTCAGTATTTTTATACATGTATGTTTATGTATGCTTCTGTACCTAGTACAGTGGATTCTATTCTCCTACTAATCTCAATTATTTTTGCTGGAAGAAAACTCAATTTTTGAGTTATGCTCGTCTTTGTACATAATTTTTTTTCTTTACAAATGTATTTACCTGTTTTTGTGTTACCAGTGTGTACAACCAATGTGTGTTACCAGTGATGACTTACGGCTCTGAGACGTGGTGCTTCACAAAAGGACTTTTTCAGAGGCTCAATGTCGCGCAGCGAGTTATGGAGAGGGCTATGCTCGGTATTTCTCTGCGAGATCGAGTCAGAAATGAGGAGATCCGTAGAAGAACCAATGTCGCTGGCATAGCCCGTAGGATAAGGAAGCCGAAGTGGCAATGGGCAGGCCACATACCGCGAAGATCGGACGGTCGATGGGGCAAAAAGGTTCTTTAAATGGAGACCACGTACTAGCAAGCGCAGTGTGGGACGGCCACCTACGAGATGGACCGACGACCTGGTGAGGATTGCTGGGTCTCGCTGGATGCAGGTGGCTATGGACCGGTCGCGCTGGAATTCGATTGGAAAGGCCTATGTTCAGCGGTGGAGCTATGGGCTGAAATGATGATGATGATGATTACCTGTTTTTGTACAATAAAGTATAAAAAAATAAATAATGGTAACCCCGAATCGTAAATCGCGATAAGAGTCGACCCCCGACTAGGTGAACTGTTGACCTGAATAAGGTCAAGTCAATGTCAAGGTAGATGCAGGAGCAGGGGTGTAGCTACTACTGTATCAGCCGTACCAAAGATACGCGCTCCCTTAGGTATAGACCTCCAAATCCCTGTAAGCAAAATTGTTCTGAAACCAAATCCGTCGATGTTTGTTTGTTTGTTCGGGCTTTACGCAAAAATCAGCGGGCAGATTTTGATTAAACTATTACAGGCTTAAAGTTACCACTACGACTTAAATACTGCGGTATGTTTCATCAAAATCGGTCCCGTAGGATTGAAGATACAGCTTGATCTCTGTTTTAGTATCCGCCGTTAAGGTACGAGAGGTCAAGTAAAAGTGGTTCTTGGACTATATAAATCTATGTTTGTATCGGGATTTCCCATGTAGTGAGAAACAGACATTAACGCGGGCGGAGCCGCGGGCAAAAGCTAGTTTGATATACATATATCATTGTCTAGTACCGAAGATACTATTAAAAATGTGTCTGTATTATTACAAAGTTATTGGGCACGAAGTTATGTATAATCTATATATAATCTATATATATATAATCTCCAAAGAAAACAAAACTTTGCCAATATGATTAAAAATATCACATAAATTAAAAATCGGTCAAACAAAGATTACATTCTTATTTAAGTTCAAAGCGTGGAATCCATCACGTATTAGTATAACACGCTCCGTTGAAAGCGTCAGGTACGATTCAAGCGTCACGTATGATTCAGCGTCACGTGCGATCGACTAACATGCCCCTGGGTACAGATGTGATAGTTTTTCATTAAAAACTTAGATTTCCTCGCATCCCTTGAGAGCAGGTAGTATGTACTACAGTATCAATACATTATATTTTTTTATTTCATATCTATTTGAGAGGTACTTTGACAGGTGTGGGCAGAATGCGTGCGGTAGTTACAATATCTTGCGAGATGATGGCAAGGTCATCACCGTGTATAATTCAAAATGAGTGAATAATTAATAAATCAAAATTAATAGTAAAAGTTATATCAGAATTATACCCAAAATATAGTGATAGATTCACATCAGTCGACATATATATTGCATAAACTCGATTTATTTATTTAAATACAAAATCAAAAAAAGGTCAGGGAGTACTTAGTATTTTAGCCTGTCCAATAAATACACTGAAGTATACAGGTAAGCGACCCTGGCCCTCCGAGCTACTACTGTCTCTTCTTACTCCTTCCGAGATAGCAGTATCCTATACTCTATAGTCTTTTTCCTAAATTCCTTATCCTTTGCTCAATACATCTTTGCTACCTTATCCTCTTTCTATTCCTCTCCACTAAACGACTCCAAAAATGCGGCGTTGTAGTTCGCCACCCCACACACACGTCTCGTTGCCCGCGGGAGCGAAATGTGGGCTGCGGATTGGCATTTTGCTACATTAAATGATCACAGTAGGTATAAAGAAGTGGTCTCTGCCTACCCTAATGGGAAAGAGGCGTGACTGTATGTATATATAGTATGCACTATGGTCTCTGCCTACCCTTATGGGATATCGGTGTGAATGTATGTATGTAAATACAAAATCCACAACTCTTAATAAATAATGGCAACATATTTGTACTTGCAGGAATAGATAGATTCATCATCCCCAGTCCATATTCATCCCAACTACAAGGGCACGGATCTCCCCTCATCAGAAGGGGGGATTTAGGCTATACCTACCATGCTAGCCTTGTGCTTGTTAGTAGACTTCACACACCCATGCGGGTGTGCAGGTTTCCTCGTGAAGTTTCCTTTCTCAGTTGAGTAGTACATTAGTGTCTATAATGTAGATCAGAGGTCCTCAAACTTTTTGTCTTGTAGACCACATGTAATGTTTTTCACTTTTGGGTAGAACCTCAAAGCGTGGTTAATATTTTTTTGTTAATTTGTTAACTTTAGATGTGTTTTTGACAGTTGGCGTGGACCCTTTGTAGGTAATCGTCGACCCTTGGGGGTCGATATAGACCACTTTGGGTATCAATTATGTAGACCGTATATGAATTAGAAAAAATCAGAGGTACCGGGGCCGGAATCGAACCCATGACCTTTTTGATAGCAAATATTGAAGCAGCTGGTACTGTAAAAAATGCAGACGTATAGTTGTTATGCTTTAAAATTGTCGATAGGACTTGTCGGAATTTGGGGAGGATTTATCAACTATTGTAAGCATTGTTTCTCACAACTTAGTCTGCAAACGTCACTAACTTTTGGTTTATTTTATTGACCTTTTCTCTTAATTTAGACATAACCTTCCCAAACAAATGCGCAACTGTTCGTAATGTAGGAAGTTTTTGAAGTTATTACTTAGTGGCAGACGAGTTAAGCCTTAGGGAGTTCCTACAGGGTCGTGTTAATTACAAATGCTTTGTACATTAGCTGGCAGTCACCTATACACCTATTAAGTACGGTTTGTTGTAAAGTATGATTTGATTCTTCCTTTTCTTTCTCTATTATTACTATTATTTAATCCGCATCTACACAAATACATACAATGCGATTCAAATGAGAATAGGATCGACTGTGCGCCATATTGTGACGTCATAGCTTTCAATTCTAACTAATAATGACTTTAAATAATTAAATATTATATTTGGCTAATTTACTATTATTTAACGTTTTTATTTGTATTTAATGTAAGACTTATTATTGAAAGTATTCCTTGCAATCCGTACTTTTCAAGTGACATTTGACAGCTAGAGGTCATTGACGTTCCTATTTTTATTTGAATCGCATTGTACATGCATACACTCACGCAAGGTATCTGAGAAACTATAGTCACCACTTACCAGGATTCTGATACATCATTCTCGCCTCATCTACATTCATATATTTTTTTATATATTTTCGTCAATTAAGGGTGTTACGAACTTGACCTTTTTGAAACAAGTTGTTGATTTGATTAATGTAAGTTATTCCCGGGCTCCCTTTTCCAATACCTCCACTGATATTTGCCCGGTATATTTGTTTCGTCATTCGAATCTCACTCGTCCTTTCTGAATGACAATACCATAGGAGCATTCCTGTCTAGATATTTGTTCTCACATCATGCTTCAAATTATATGGCTCCATTATTAGACTATTCTTCAGTTGATGAGTCAGGGTGACTGCACAGATACTTTGTACGAATATAGAAATATATTTCCACCACCTTCCCACGTCTTTCTTACTTCTTTTGCCATACCCATAATCCACTACCGACACATCATTGTGGATAGGCATTGCGTCTAGTTTAATAAATTAATGTTTCTATATTGTGGCAAATAAAATTAATTCACTAATTCATTTTTGACACTTCGCCCACCAAATATTTGGTGTCTTTTAATCCTCTTTTTTCATCATATCTTGTAAGTTCAAGTTACCTTTCTAGAAAATTAATAGATTTTTAATACAATTAAGTCAAATTAACGCCTGGATTGATTTTGTAGTAAGGCGCATTGGTTTATTTACAAGTAGCAATGGACGGACGTATCCCAAACCGGCATGTAAAACTCAAATATTTGTGGTAAACACGAGTCGAGTTCAGTCTGTGGTCCCGTACGTTCCGTTCAGTTCGCCAACTAATTCAACACACGGAAGCAAATGTCTCTTGCACCCTTGGGAGTAGCACACTAAAGCGTCACTGAACAAACAGAGGCGTGATGTTAATGTGATAAAGCTGTGCGATAATATTTATAGCATTATCAAAATCAAAGCCAAAATAATTTGAGAATTGGCAAAAAGCATTCTTAATTGTTATTGTTTAAGAAAGCAGTCGAAGAAGACAGCCCAAGAATTTTTAAGATATATGTGTAGGTAGATTCATCTTTAGATTTTAAAGACCTGCAGTCAATAAGTATGGTACTTTTTCCGTTTGATCCCTTTTTTAATAAGGATCAAAAGTTGTTATGGAACATTTGATCCTAAAAAGCTTATAATAAGTTTTTTTTTTGAGATTTTTGGTATTTATAGCCTTATATTACAGTACATAGCTAGGTATTCCGCTATGGCTTTAGCATAGAATAATAAAAACATTATTGATAAAAAAGAACAAAAAAAACCGACTGCGTGAAAAATGTATTTTTTTATAATTTTGTATCTAGTATTACTCACACAGTTAAAACGATTCTAACGACATCTCTCAAGCTAAAATCCATGAAGCCGTTTAGACTACAGAGCGTGCCAAAGAAATATACATACATCTATCTATTATATCATACTATTATAAAATTGACGGTCTCAGAATCGCTCGTTTCGTTCTCATTCGGTAGGGTGATATCACGTTTAATATTTAATTTGTTAATGTAAATTATCACAGTCGTAGATATTTCATTATGTTATCAAAGTGAAATATTTACGAAGTGAATCATCCATATGGATGCTTTTAAATTAAAAAAAAAAGTTATATTAAAAAAATGTAGGTAATGACAATTTAAGCAGCTATTGCTAGTAAACAGCGTACGCACACCCGACTCGCGAATGACACGCACTGTGCTATACCCGACCGAATGGGCCGCGCGGCGTAGGTATATTTTGTCTCTACAGCGAGGAGTACGCCCACCCTAGATTTAGATACATTTTTGGTTTCTGTAACTAGGAACACTTATAGTTAAATTATATTTCAGATAGACGGATATCCGTCCTCAGAATTTAACCCGAAATTTCTTTTCAGAGATTATCAAGTAAACGGAGAGACTTGCTTCGTGTTCTTGTATAATAATAAATTGAAAAGGCTTTGCTAAAATATGAGTATAAGATTTTAATGCGTCTTTTGCAATTAGAATGTCGCTTATATAAAAACTAAGGGAGGCCTTTCTGTATGATTCTAAACATAAAATTATAAGTTGCCAGTAAGTTAAAGAGGCTGAGTATAAGGTAGACCTAATAATTTACCGCGGATGACCACAGGCGTCTTTTCCGCGCTCGAGCACAAGGGCACAAGGGCTAAGGCGGACGCCGTACAGTTTATAGGTGCAATTCTCACATAATCATCGTGCTGTGCCTGTGCCCTCGACGCAGCGGTATGTGTCAGCTATTTTCTGTGTGCTTAGGAAAAAAAAAAGAAAAATCACCTAACAGTTTGAATTTGTGTCACCACAAGTATACAACACTGCAACACATTTGGTAGATATATGTATAAATATTTTTTGAACTGCTTTCAGGGAGCAAAGGGTTCAATAAATATTTATACGTTGTATCTACCAATGTACTAACCTATTGTGTCATCGATTTGAGTACCATAGAATTTGATGTACGCAATATTTTAAGCATGCTTCAACATCCGGATGGTATCATTATCAATCCATGAAAGTCCACTACTAAACATGGGCTTCCACCTTAAAAAGGTGGGATTTGCCATATTCTGCACGCTCGGCAGCCGTCTCGGAGATCGTAGGATAGTTTAATTGGATAACAGGATAACTCTGCTGCCCATCATGTCACATATTATACCAAATAAGGATTTTCCTAAAGCTTCGGTTACTGTAATTTAATTTGACTGGTGATCATGATCGTGGGTTCGATCCCGGTCTTGTCCCAGTGGGTTACTTCAAACTAATGTACAGTCTACATTGTAGACGACAATATACTCAATGAAGAAGAAGAACTTCGTGAGGAAACCCGCATGCTCGCATGTGTGTATAGAGTCTACCAACTCGCACTAATCTAAAGCGGTAAACTACGGCCTTATCTTCCTCCTGATTATGCGATTGTTTGTCTTTTGTTATTTCTTTAATTTTCAACCGCTACGATGATTGTTTTGAAATTAAATGGCGAAGCAGTAGCTGTTATACTTTTTGATTATGCAATTGTCTGTCTTATATTATTTCTTTAATCTTTGACCGCTGAGTCGATATTTTTTGAAATTAAATGGCAAAGCAATAGTTGTTATACTTTTTTTTCAAGTGTCGATGGTGCGGCACAACGGTTATATATTGGTTTACACCAACTAAAACCGCACATAAGGTTTTGCGGCCAGTTGTGTCTGGTAGCGGAAGTTGCTTAAGCATATTATCCACGAGACGGGCCGACTTGGGTCTGTTTTGCACCGATCTTTTCTCGTGTGCAGGGAATCTAGCTTCTCGAGTTCTTCTCTGTGAGTACACCCTTTGTTCTTATACCTACTAAGGTTGATCATAAGCTTCTCATCATCATAATCATCGCAATTTATTGTGATCAAAGCTGCGAGTTTCAAGTAGTTATCGCTATATTTAAAATCAAAATTAATAATTTTATAATTCGGGGCTCGAATGTAATGAAATATTATAAATTTAAGTTTCCAGACTTCACTAATGTCCTCAAAGGCACCTTAATTTACCCTGATAATAGTAGTTTACATTAGATACATAACTTAGAAATTATATTGCTCGACTGGATTTTGATTTTATCAAGTGAATCACATCAAATTTAAGACATTGCCTAATACGAGACTATTTGACATTCATAAGTTTAATCATACACACAAATATCTAAATTATATATATTACTAGCCATATCTCTTCCTGTAGGTGTTGTGGGAACCGGTTGAAAGATGTATCAGGATAATGGGTAGCAGTATTATCCTGTTATTCAATAAAAATCTACGGCCAAGACGCCTGTAAAGCTTGGAAATTATGACAAATCCCTCGTTTTTTAGGATGAGACACATGCCCCGTAGTGGACTTCTGATTATAACAGCTTAATTCAAAAGAGTATGATTATGATGATTAATAGCTAATTCTCACAGTTTCACCAGCTTCGACAATGATGGGTGATAACGATGTTTTGTAGTTATGTCCTTTTAGAGACTGTAAGCATTAGATTAGTGAAAATCCCATCTAAATCCATTCAATGTTCAATCCGCAACTGTAGATTTCAAAGAACCCTACAGTTGCGCTATCTGATATTTGTATAGGTTCCTGGATTTTGTCGTAACTGTGTCATCGGAGAGGCAACATGTGTGAGGCATTTTTCACTTGTAAAAATATTAATCTGCTACTTTCGTTTGAAGACCCTTCTAGAGATTGGTGAAATTTTGAAGAAATTTATTTTATTTTGCTACTATTATTAATAATTTCTAATCCCTATCCTGATCAGGGGGAGGACCGTGCCCTTATAGTGGAGACGAATATAGACTGGGGATGACGATAATTAATAATTCAAATAATAAAATAGTGTAAAAATATTAAATATCATATATGTAATATAGAAAATATGTAGTATACATTAAAAAAATATGCGATGTATAAAGATTATATATAAAATTTAAATGCTATGTGGTGCCGGCATAATAATATGTCACTCCATTTCTTTCTACACATCCAAAAGTCGCTAGAATCAGTTGAAAGATGTATCTGGATAACGAATAGCAGAGCTTTTCTTTCGATCAATCAAAATCTACAGTGATCTCCAAAACGCCTGCCAAGCGTGGAGATTGTGGCAAATCCCTCCTTTTTAAGGAGGAAGCCTATGTCCAACAGTGGACTACCACGGGCTGATGAATCGAGAAAAATACAATGAATATACTGTAAACACAAAAGACACTGTAAGGCTAATAATGGCTTCATACTTTTTTAAAAGTACAACCAAAATATGTTTTTTTAATTATTTAAAGTTACGCTTGACGCATGCGTCCTATTTAGACCAAGGCGCCTGCGCGAATAACATGGCGGACGCTGCCTGATTTAAGTCGTATTTGTAATAATATTTTTGCTTATAATACCACCATTATAATTGAAATAAATTTAAATAACTACAAAATGAATAATCTACATTAAAAAAATTAAATAATATATATTAAATTGTCATGTAAAGTGGTGTTTTGTGAAAACTGATAACGATTTGATTGTGAATATTTAGTACTATGTTGACAGATCAGTGGTAATCAGTGAAGATGGGTGACTGTGAACTATTATCTCGCATTTCAAGTGAAATATCTATAAAATAAAACTGTTTAATATTAATTTAATTATTTTAAAATTACTTTCATTCAATTATATTAATGGACGTCGAAATAGAGATTTAAGTAGATTGATAATAAGACTGCCTGGAAGACAACACTCGTTCTAATTTCAAAGGTCAGTAAATAATTTTAAATTATAATAATTTAAAACAGTATTACAGTAAGAGTAGTTTATTTATTTAAAACATGGTGAATACTTAGCTGATGCAGTATTTATATATAAT
Source organism: Thaumetopoea pityocampa (assembly GCA_017165845.1). NCBI lineage: Eukaryota > Metazoa > Arthropoda > Insecta > Lepidoptera > Notodontidae > Thaumetopoea > Thaumetopoea pityocampa. The sequence goes on along the minus strand of WUAW01038389.1, from coordinate 18,258 downwards.
TTACGTTTTGTTCACATGTTTTGTTATAATCTAAATGTTGAAGATAATGTAAAAGAAATTAAACACGAAAGATAATAAAATCTACAAATAAAAAATCGATTCGAGTTGTTTGAATCATAAATACCGAGATAATTGTAGTATTAATAATACTCCAACTACCGAGACTTGGGAGTCGTCTTCAGAATCGTATGACATTCGCTCAGTCGTTTTGTCACACAAACTATGCCCAACATGCGCCTTTGAATCGTCTGTTTTCGACTTACAATGGCGTTTGGCATGATCTCGATATTTTCAAGGCATCGGTCAAGGATATCAAAAAATTTTTTTTTATTTGTTAAGTAATGGAAATTTGGTTGTGTTTCATCTTATGTTAGTTATTACTATTTCTAAAGTAAGTACTGATACAAACTTTGGTAAAGTTTCATATTACCCGATCCCGGTCTAATTCATATAAAATGAATTTTAATCGGTATAAAACCCGCGGCTATAGTAAATCTTAAGTAATATAATAATAATATA
>WUAW01038389.1:0-17678 GCA_017165845.1 Thaumetopoea pityocampa | reverse complement strand
CTTTTCCTAAATTTCATATTCCTTGTTCAATACACCTTTCCTACCTCATCCTTTTTCCTTTCCTCTCCACCGAACTGTGGGTACGCAATGAGGAACTTTTGAATCACTTTTGAACCTCATAAAATGGCGGCGTCGTGGTTCGCCATCCGACACGTCTCGTTGCCCACGGGGGCGAACTGTGGGCTGCGGATATCCACTTTGCTATATTGGACGATTGTAGCAGGTGGAAGGAAGTGGTCTCTGCTTACCCCAATGGGAGAGAGACGTAACTGTATGTATGTAGTATATACCTACTGTGGTCCTACCCTTATGGGATATTGGCATGAGTGTATGTATGTATGTATGTATAATAATAGTATTAACCCAAATGGGGCTCCCATTTGGGTTAATGCTATTACTTTCGAGAAAAAATTAAAAAATTTTTAATTTCCTAAAATCACATACATATATACATCACAAATCCGCCATTACACATTAAAACAATTCAACAATTTTACCAACATTACTGTATATATTTTTTTTAATTTTATTAATGGCATTGAATAGAAATCCATGCTATATAATATGGTGGGAGTACTTAGTCTTTTAGCCTGTCCGGCGAATAAGTACACGAAGTTAAGTATACGGGTAAGCGACCCCGGCCCCCGAGCTGCTAAAGTCTCTTCCTACTCCTTCCGAAATAGTGGTATCCTATACCCTACAGTCCTTTTCCCAAATTCCATATTCCCTGCTCAATGCACCTTTCCTACCTCATCCTCTTTCCTCTCCTCTGCACTGAGCCGTGGGAATGCAATGAGGAAATTTAACACATATGAACCTTATAAAATGGCGCCGTCGTGGTTCGCCACCCGACACGTCTCGTTGCCCGTGGGGGCGAGGTGTGGAGTGCGGATAGCCACTGCTACATTGAGTGGTCGTAGCAGGTGAAAAGAAGTGGTTTCTGCCTACTCCAATGGGAAAGAGGCGTGACTGTATGTATGTATGTATGTAGTATGTACTATGGTCTCTGCCTATCCTTGTGGGATATCGGCGTGAGTGTATGTATGTATGTATGTACTATATAATATTGTTATAATGATACATACAAAATGTAGATTATATATATCTATACTATAGATATGTATAATCTATATTTTGTATGTTATCTTGTAACGTCCAGTTTTACGAAACTTAAATAAAAAAAAATCCATTTGTAAATATCCTACACTAAACTACAAATCTCAAATGGGGCGACTTAGAATGGTTGTATAATGAACACGATAAATGAATGCCACTAAATGAATTAGTAAGTTTCATTCCAATATATCAGTTGTTCTTATTTGTTAAAATATGGCGAACAGTTAGCTCTTGTATATTTACAAATTACAATTAGGTATGCCTCGTCAAAATCCAAATGACACGTAAATGTTAAAAAAATAAATATTTCAACCGCGGCTTAAAGTGAACCATTGTTTTGATTGTCGATTGCTATGTTACCATTATTAACAAAGATTAACACGTTTTTGCGGATTTATCATTGTCTGGTATCTGAGATATCTTTAATAAAAAATCTTTGAATTAAGAATGAGATTGCTGTGTATGGTCTGGTATCTGAGATATCTTAAAAAAAATAATCTTTGAATTAAGAATGAGATTGCTTTGTAGCGCCGGCATAATAAATAATATATCTCCATATGTTCCCGTGGATGCTGTGACAATCAGCTAAGTATTAGGAGAATTGTTAGCAGCATTTAATCTGTTATCAATCAAAACCTATTGCAATCACCAAGATGCCCGTCAAACGTGGAGATTTCCACCTTTTTAAGAAGTAGACCCATGGTTAAGAGCTCTCCATCTTCCATGGGCTGATCGTGATGGTGGTATTGTGATCATGTTAGCATTGTCACGGCTTTAGTGGGCTTTGGAGCTGATCCTCGTTCTTGAGGAGTTTTCAAAACTCCCGTCTCCATTTGTGCGAATATAATGGTGCTAATTCTGTTGTAAAAGAACTTAACTACATTTAGTCTCTCCCTATCTTTTTCTAATGTCAAACGCCAAAACGAGATAGCAAACATTTATAGCTAGTGCCGACCTATAGTTCTGTTAAACTGTTCAAAAAATATTGCGTTTATGCGTATCTTTAGTCCGTATGTTCCGAGGTCGCGACTAAATCGTTTAATTTTGACGTGTCTAAACGAAACTGACAGCACTAAAATTGTAGCTGTCTCGTTTTGGCGTTTGACATTAGAAAAAGATAGGGAGAGACTAAATTTAGTTAAGTTCTGTTACAGCAGAATTACCACCAATGTCTGTCGCATGCCTGCTAAATATGATATTTGTACACGTAGGTACCTATTATTCTTCTTCAGACCACGTTATCTATGGATTTAATAGAGGAGTTTTCTATACATTTGTTTTTTTTGACGACTGATTGGTACTGTGGTTGAGCAGACCCTGCTTTCTCTGCCAATCGATTCCAGATTCGAATCTTGGTAGAGACAAACTTTGTGTGTTGAGCACATGAATGTTTGTACTCGAGTCATGCATGTTTATCTATATATGTATTAGTATTTATTTATATAAGTATAAGTAAGTATATCGTTATCTAGTACCCAAGACACAGAGGATCTTAATTTTGGGCTAGATTATTACATGTGTAAAAAATGTGTCCACAATATATATTATTGATAGCTTTTAATCGCAGCTTCGTTTGCGTTGATTTTTCTGGATAAAAGGTACCTTATGACCTTATCTGTACCCCTGAAAATGTGTGTACAAAATTTTCATGGTAATCGGTTGAGTAGTTAAGTGTGAAAGCGTAACAAACAGACAAACGCATATTTACATTTATAATATTAGTTAGGATATTATAATTCCACATAGTTAAAATGAGAATTTATTTAAAATATTCTCTCTTGATATTTAGTACGCTAGGTAATATTAAAATTCAAAGGAGGTTTTTCGGTCACGTAATGCTCCGGCCCAGAGACTACGTCGGTAGGAGATCCCACGATATGGTTGTCCTTGGAACACGATTTTACGGCCGCCCTAAGAAGCGCTGGCTGGATGTTGAGACCGAGGACACGGGCGTTAATGGACTCACGATCAAGGACGTCGAAGACCGAGCAAAGTGGGGGAAACTTAGCAAGAAGGCGGACCCTGGCAATGAAACCCCAAGAAGAAGAAGACTTAATATGAAAATTCAAAGCTCTCTGTCCGTTATTTGAATCATATACACAGTTGTAGTTACAAAACCAACGACGCAATTTCTGTAATCCAGTTTCTTTGTGCATTTTCTGTAACATCACGACATCCCATTTCCTCCTCCATTCTTTGCTTTCTTACGCTCTACGTACGCGTTCTTATTGCAGTTAAACACGTTTCCAAGCTTTGAATCGCCATTTCCATATTATTTATGTAATTACTTTATGAATACTTTATTTGCTAATATATAGGTTATACATAGGTTCTTACATTAACTTTAGTCTCACTATATATGACAAATTCGTCGTGCAAATATTACAAAATAACAAAGACACTCTCGTGAAAAAGAGACTGCATTTTATTACAAATTATAATAATAATAAGGAAAATAAATAATAAGCGAGCAGCACATTTTGGTGCGTTTACGGTTCTCTGATCTCAGGTTTAGAAGTCTTAGACATTACAAGCACAAACATTAGCGAAACTATGCAATATCTCGTCCGAAATAGCTTAAAACCTAAACGCAAATGTCTTTAAACCAGAGCTCCCTAAAGTTATAGGCAATTTGTTATGTTTTTTTTTGCGAAAGCAAAAAAAAAAGACAAAAAAAAAACAACAACCAAAAGTTTGGACCGCCTGTTTAGCTAATATTGAATTAAATTCATCAATTTCGAATTTGTTTTTGACAGCTGTCGTGAACCCCCCTTGTAGGTTATTTGTCGACCGGTAAGAGGTCGATATAGGCCGTTCTGAGTATCGATCTTTCAAATAATGTGTGTTGCCAGTTGCCCATAAAACAAAGACGTCTTCATTAACTGATTGCATCTCACATAAATTTAAGATTAACAATAAACATGGTCAGAGGGGGAGAGGGAGGGAGGGAGAGAAAGAGTTAACGGTTACAATTTCTTTTATATATTTTAAGTTTTTTTATTATCATTTTAAGTATTTTTTTTGTGGGATTGAAATCAAGTACTAGCTTAAATATTGTTAAAAAAATGGTAAGAACTTTGCTCGGAATTTCCCTGCGAAATAGAATCTGCAGCGATAATCTGCAGAACTTGAGTCGCCAACATAGCTGGAAAGATTGCAAAGCTGAAGTGGAAATGGGCGGGGCACATGGCTCGCAGAACTGATAGTCCGTGGGGTCTTAAAGTGCTGGAATGGTGACCCTCAACTAGGTGGAGCGATGACCTGGTGAAGGTCGTGGGTAATCGGTGGATGCAGGCGGCTCATAGCCACTCAGTGTGGCGGTCATTAGAGTAGGTATATGTCCAGCAGTGGACGTCTGTGGGCTGATATGATGATGATATTACCTGAGGTTTTATTAATCTACCGATCATTTTACAGTTTATACGCTCATTAAACTTCACTTCGATCAAACTTAAGTCATTACCAGACACATCGGGCGGTGCCGCGCGATTCCCCAACCGGGAAGGGATTATCAATTTGACTTTCATAACTGCCGAAAGTAATGTTCTTAAGCTGAGTAAATGGACCGAAATTGATAATAAAATTAATTTTGTCGCCTCCAAAAAGGAGCTTTGAAGGCGGCAGACGATTTTATTCGTCTTTATTTAGCGGGTGTCGGTATAATGGGCATTGTCGGGTAACGGTATTGTTTTTAGCGGTGAATAGAGATTAGTATGGAGTGGCCTTTATAGATTAGAAATATACAGGGTGAATTTTTTAACTGGGTATGGATGGTTAAATGCAAAAGAAAATAGCGAAAATTGTTCCAAAGAGCTCCGGTCTCAATTTTGATAAGAGAATCCATGATTCATCACTATACAGTTCATGAAAGTTCACTACTGGACATTGACCTTGTCCTTTAAAAGGTGGGAATTGTCATAATATTCACGTTTGATCCGCGTTTTGGAGATTTTGATCGAATAACAGGATAACGCTGTTGCCCATTATCGCGGTAGGTACATCCCTTAGCTGGTCCTCCAGCATCGACGGGAAGAGATGAAGTGACGCTATTATTATACACAGCAAAGAACAATTGGTTAGTTTAAGTTTAATAAAGACAAGAAATGTCCATACCAATGTGTTTGACGAAGAAGGAAAATTTCGTGAGGAAGCCTGCATGCCCCCTTAGGTGTATGAAGTCTACCAACCCGCACTAGGCCAGCGTGGTAAACTACGGTCTAAACCCCCCTTTGATAGAGAAGACTCGTGCCCCAGTATTGGAGATGATTTTCGTACTGAATGTATTAGTTTTTAAAACTGGTAACATTCGTTGTGAAAAGTCGCTTTATATTAAAGTTTTAGACGCCAAATGTGGACTTAATTAAAAAAAAAAGATATTCGAGTCGCGACGTACATATGAATATGTGAAAAATATGGTTCTTTTTCTACGATATATTCATTCACCGTTTTCAGTTCAGGGAATATGCGCTTACATTTTTATAAGACAAAATCCTTTAGTAGCGTTCCGAATACGCTACTGGGACGTTCAAATCGGAGTGCGAATCCATCTATATAGTCTTTCAGCTCTAGACAATAAAATGCTGCCCATTCAATAAGGTTCATTCACAGTACACAATAACACATTTAATGGGCAATTCTAGACTGATAACAGCCAATGGCGATTCAATAGGGCAATAAAAATGACCATAATAAAACTAGGTACTGGAAAAGGAGGTAATAATCATTATTATGTGTGTATGTATGTATAGATACACTCACTGTGATTCATCTGGGTCTCTTATAAGATACATGTTAATAATGTGTGTGTGCGTGCGTACGTGCGTGTATGTGTGTGTGTGTGTGCGTGTGCATCTCTAAGCGAGCGCTTGCGTGTCAAGTACGGTTCGAAGGATATAATTATTCATAATAATAATTTTATCTATATATTTTTGTATTTCAATCATTTTTATATTTTGATAATTATAATTGTTTGGAACTGTTCGTGGCTCGTGTCTACCAGAAATAACCCAGTAGTACGGGATCAGGATCGAACTCGCGACCATTTAATTGCGAGTCGTATCTGGTACTAGCACCAGTGGACCACCAATACAATAATATAATTATATACCAACATTGAATGATAATGTTATATTTCTTTTGTAAATTGTAACTTGATAGATAGAGAGATAACTCTTTATTGACACACCAAAAACAATTACAAAAGACAATTACGAAAAGTGTTACAATGGGCGGCCTTATCGCTAAACGCGATCTCTTCCGGGCAACCTTTGGATGAAGAGTATTGATATCATAAGTATTTACCGGTAATATAATAAAATAATGAATTAAATTTAATTAAAACTGTAACTAATTCATTAAATTTAAATTATTGAATTGAATTTAATATACTTATTTATTATATGACAATTATAATTTTGTATGACAATTTGGATGAATAAAGCTGTATCTACTAATTGTATTACTTTATTACAACTTAGCACTTATGATTGCAATAGAGTTGAATTTCAGAAAAAAATGGATTCGTTCTAAAGCCAAATTTTAACAAGCTGGCTAAGATAAAAAGATTCTATAATTGGTCAATAAAGAATGCACTCGTTCGCTGTCTCTTTCTTTCTCACATAATTCTGCGCGATAGAAAGAGAACTCTTACGAATGCATTCTTTATTAGATGGAATTGTAGATTTATGTCTGAAACGAGAACGAATTCTACTTTCGAGTCCATTTTTACGGACACTATATGTTACTCTACTGTTATTAAAGTGTTCGTAGAAGTGACTTGAATAATATCCACTAGACAAGGTGTCTGCCAAGCGTAGAGCTTACCGCATATACTAGCTTTTGCTTGGGGCTCCGCCCGCGGAATGTCGGTTTTTCTCTACATGAAAACATGAAAAATTCTGAAACAATCATAGATTTGTATAAAAATCCTAATAACTACTTTTACTTCAGCTGTTTTACCTTAACGACGGCTACTAAAATTCCCTGTTTTAGTATATTCAATTCTAGTTGACCGATTTTGATGAAAAATGCTGCAGTATTTAAGTTGGACCTTTAAGACAGAGTAATAGTTTGACCAAAATCTACCAGCTGGTTTTTGCGTCAAGCTCGAACAAACAAATACACAAGAATTCACGGATTTGATTTCAGAAAACCTAAATTAGTTGGTCTGAGTAGTTTTATTTATATCTTTAATTTACAAAGTTTGACATTTAACGATTTTATAACAGTATATGTATATGCTATTCTAGAGAAGGCAGATCAGGAGTGGACTTGTTGATGACGACATACATAACAGTGTATGAAGAATAAAATTAGTGTAATCTGTCTGTTTATATTATTATATATACATACATACACTCACGCCGATATCCCATAAGGGTAGGCAGAGATCATAGTACATACTACATACATACATACATACAGTCACGCCTCTTTCCCATTGGGGTAGGCAGAGACCACTTCTTTCTACCTGTTATGACCATTTAATGTAGCAGTGGCTATCAGCAGTACATTTCGCCCCCGAGGGTAACGAGACGTGTCGGGTGGCGATCCACGACGCCGCCATTTTATAAGGTTCAAACGTGTTCAAAGGTATACTATTATAAAATTGTTAAATGTCAATTTTTGGTAAAATAAAAATATTTTAAAAAATACTACTCAGAACGAATAATGAAGGGCTTTTGAAATCAAATCCTTGGTGTTTGTTCGTTTGTTTGTTTACTTGTTCGAGCTTCACGCAAAAACCAGCTGGCAGATTTTGGTCAACTTATTATGGTCTTAAAGGCACTATTCAGACAGCTTAATCCCCGTTTTGGTAGTCGTCGTTAAGGTACGAGAGGTCAACTAAAAATGTTTCAAGAGCTTTTTACATAAATCTACAAGTATGATTGTGTCGGGATTTCCCTCTAGCGGAAATCCAACATTCACGCGGGTGGAGCCGCGGGCAAAAGCTAATTTGTGATATTTCTGTGACTTCACAATGATTATTCAATCACTATACGAACAACAATTAATTGATACTCAATTGAGATAGATATGTACAATAAGATCCGGGAAATAGGAACACGACCCTTTTTTATCCGATTTTTTATTCTATTGTTGAACGGCGGCTCATTGTGTCGACTGCTCCTTTGATTTTATCACGGAAGACTGCACATGATCCGAATTTTGACAATGGGCCAGTCAACGGGTCTAAATTAATTATTGCCTGTCACTGATTCGAATAAAGCCACTGTTTAAGGCAGCGTATCGCGGGAAGCGGTGATAGCGGGGGAGTTATGGTAACGTAGTGGCTGAGGTCTACCATATCGAAAGGTCTCGGGTTCGACAATTATTTAATTGTACATTTACAATTACACTCATTTTCCGGCGGGGAATCGAACCCCGGAATCCGTGTGACAGTAGGCGATACTGACCACTATACTACCGAAGAATCGGGGTAGGCAGAGACCACTTCTTTCCACTTGCTACGAGCAAGGTGACTATCCGAAGCTCACTTTTCGCCTCCGCGGGAAATGAGATGTGATGGGTGGGGAACCATGACGCCGCAATTTTTAAGGTTCAAAAGTGTTAAAGTTCCTCATTGCGTTCCCATGAAAAGGAAGGAAAGGAAAGTGGTTGAGGTAGGAAAGGTGTATTGAGCAAGGAATGTGGAATTTGGGAAAAGGACTATAGGATGTAGGATAATACTATCTCGGAAGGAGTAACAAGAGACAGTAGTAGCTCGGGAGGACGGGGTCGCTTACCCGTATATTTGAGTCTATTTGCCGGACAAGGTCAAAGACTAAGTACTGCCAGACCTACAATTGTTTAATTGTCACAGACGATAATCATCTTCTGTAATCTATTTAATTAAATGAATTCATTACTTTAATATACTACCGGCAAATACTTACGATATCAATACTCTTCACCCAAAGGTTGCCCGGAAGAGATCGCTTTTAGCGACAAGGCCGCCCGTTGTAACACTCTTCGTATTTGTGTTGTTCTTCTGTAATTGTTTTTGGTGTGTCAATAAACACTTGTCCGCCTATACATCATCCCCAATCTATATTTGTCTCTAATAAGAGACAAATATATATCTCTTATTAGAGACAAATATAGATTGGGGAGGTCGGTGTCCCTGAATACAGGGACACCAAACAAAACATATAAGGAGGGGTTTAGGCCGCAGTCTACTACTCTAGTCTGGTGCGGGTTGGTAGACTACACATACCCATGCAGGCATGCAGCTTTACTCACGAAGTTTTTCTTCTCACTTGAGTATATTGGCGTCTAATTGTAGACGCCAATATACTCAATAGTCAATAGACCGTACCTAAATTGGAAAAAATTAATGGTCCGTATCCGGGATCGAACTCGCGATTTTTTCGATAGCAGGTTGTGGTTTGTACCACTTGACCACCATTATACTTTATTCAATCATCACAATCGGTATTACAATATGATATAAACTAGATGAAACTGGCAGCTTTGCTATAATCTTCACGCTTGGAGGCGTCTTGGAGATCGCAGTATAGATTGACTGAACTGTATCATAACGCTGTTGATCGTTATTCTACTGCCTTAGTTCCCAAAGTGGTCCAGGTGTACCCCCAGGGGTTCTCGCGAGACTCGACGGGGTTCTAGGTTGGCGTACGCAAATTTCCATAATTAGATCTAATTTTCACATTTTTTGTCGAGTTTTGGGATAATGGTAGAAATGTAGCTGCAGGTGGTCCACCGGAACCAGCTACATTTTGAAAGTGGTCTACGAGAAAAACGTTTGGGAACCTCTGGTCTATTGTATACTTCAGCTGATTCTCATGGCATCCACCGGAGGAGATGGAATGACGTCATTATTACGCCGGCGTCACGCAGCCTCAGACAACTAAGTATCATCTGTCAAATACGCTACTGGCTTCGCCATCATGAGAACACTACCTATAAGGTTAGTTCAAAGTCAAAACAATAGAAGCTATGTTTAAACGTGTACATAGGAAGAGTATTTAATATTTTGGGTGTAGATCTATTGAACGGCGATCCGGAAACGTTTCGGTGACCCGGCGAGCCTTTGAAAATTAATGAACAGATATATCTTTGTGTCGAAGCGATGTTATTAGAAATAGGATTGGATAGAGGTTATATGAGCATTATTAGATCGGTACAGTGTATATATGTCATTTATTTATTTACACTCCTACGGCTGACTATTAAGTCCGCCCATATGCCACCAGCGTCTAGTAGTAGTAGTAGTCGGTCGACTAGTAGAAATGCCTCAGGCATTTCTACTAGTCGATCTTTAAACGGTGCCGACAATGATGTGAAATAAAGGAGGATGACACACATGCTTACCTAAAGTTTATATAATACACTAATACATAGATGTTATATATAAATACATAAATATAGGATTACGATACATTATTAATACAATAAAAGTAAAATATAATAACTAAATACAAAGAACTCTGATTTGTTGTATTTATGCATTCATTTCACACTGAAGAAATTCACTGGCATTTTTGGAGCAGTCAAATAAAGGCGTAAGTTAAAATGACTAATTTGTTGTGTGGCGCCGGCGTAATAATAGCGTCACTCCATCTCTCCCTGTAGCTGCTGTGAGCACCAGATGAGGGGCGTATCGGGATAATGGGCGGCGGCGTTATTATATTATTAAAATCAAAATGTTCGCCACCCGACACGCCTCAATGCTCACGGAGGCGAAATGTGGGCTACGGATAGCCACTTTGCTACATCAAACGATCGTAGCAGGTGGAAGGAATTGGTCTCTGCCTACCCCAATGGGAAAGAGGTGTGTCTGTATGTATGTATGTAGTAGGTACTGTGGCCTCTGCCTACCCTTATGGGATATCGGCGTGAGTGTATGTATGTATGTATGTAAAATCAAAATCTGTTGCGATCTCCAAGACGCCTGCCAAGCATAGCGATTTTTTTTTAAAAACGGAGGCCCATGTTTTTAGCAGTGAACCAAAGGTTGATGATGATGATGATACCGTATGACGCTGGCAAATTATGATATCTTCATTTCATTACTTCTCGGGGTACTGTGAGAATGAGCCTTTGAAAGTCCACTGCTAGACATGGCACCTCTCTTTAAAAGTAGATATTTTCCATAATCCCTCCGCTTGTCAGGCGTCTTGGTGATCGCGGTAGATTTTGATCGATTAACAGGATATCGCTTCTGCCCATCATCCTGGTACATCCTGAGGTTGCACAAGGATAATGGGCAGCAGTGTTATTCAATCAATCCCTACAGTAATTTCCAAGCGTGGAGATTACGGAGAACCTCTTCCTTGTTCGGATGGACTCATGATCAATAGTGAACTTCCAATCCTGAGGATGACCACGCAGTTCAGAATTACATCACAGCTAGTAATAACATGTATTTGGTTCTAATTGAAAATGTTTACCTTCATTTTGTACGAAAATACATAAATATTTTTGCTTTTGCAAAATATAGTTTTGAACGCGGGCCTTTCTACCAGGATTCGACCGTGTGACCGGTAGGTTTAGAAAGAAGAAATATTGCCACTGAACCGATCAGTATCCTATAGCCATATTAATTGGTCATCAGTAATGGAGCTTACATCTTCAATACCTATTCTACGAACCCGGTCTACTAATTGAACTGCCTGTGCGTGAGATACAGGGACTAATAAATCAGTATCTGTTCCATGAGCCTAAGGTGAAGCTATATTTTGCTAGCGTTTCTATCAAAGTTAGATAATATATTATTATAATTTTACAAATATATAGAATTTTATCATAACCTAGTTGTTGCTCGCGTTTCTGCCTGCACAAATCAAGCCAAGGATCCACAGGTTCATAAATTTAACAAAAAAAAAAACGGTAATGTTGTTCTTCTCTTTGTTTTAACCAACTGCAATATAGTCTAAATCATTGGTACCCAAAGTTGTCTATGTCGACGCCCAGGGTTCGATATTGACGTGCAAGGGGTCCACGCCAACTGTCAAAAACACATTTAAGTTAATAAATTTACAAAAATTTCATATTAACTACGCTTTGAGGGTCTACCCAAAAGTTTTTTTATTACAAGTGGTCTATAAGAAAAAAAATTTGAGGACCTCTGGTCTAAATCGTATTCCTTATTGTACCAAAAAAAAACCAAAAGTCTCTGTATCGATAACGAAGTATGTGCTTATTAAAATTTTCAAAAAAATTTCAATGTATTACAAATATTCAAAAAAAATTGAATTTATTTTTCAGTTACTGTTTTATTATAGTAAGTGCTAAGTTATCAAAGACCCCTCCCGCTCTACAGACAGAGGTTTTTGTACGAGTGAGATGATTGTAGATATGAAAAAGTTTTGTAACAAGTACAGTATCTGTACAAGACAGTTTTTTTGTATCTCGGCGCGTGCTCTAACTGCAAGGAACGACGTGTTTTAGTAGAAAAATGTTTTACGGCAACTGATTTTAATAACGCAAGCCGTGTTTGGTGAATTCAGTCTATAGTTTTTTTCTGCCTTCAGAAATGCACTTGGTATTTTTTACAAGCAGAAAATGTCTCACACATTACCACGATTAACTATATAAAGCACCCATATAGGAAATGATAAAATTAAAGCGGGTATGGCTGCAAAATAATCCAATCGATTTGAAACTATGTAGATTATTTTCCTGGTACATAAGGCGCTTGAACGCTCATTCCTTGGTTTATTTTAAGCAAAGCACTGGCTTTTAGGCCATAGCAATAATGTTGGTTTTCGAGCAAAATGGAAAATTCAAAAATAATTATAGGTTTACAAAAAAGCCCAATAACTATTTTTAGTTGAGCTCTCGTAACACAATGGTAGCTATTGAAACGGAGAGCGGTCTGTATTTTCAGTTATGTTTGACCAATTTTGTAAAATATGCTGCAGCACTTAAGCTGAAATAGTACTTTTAAGACTGCAAAATCTAGCCTTTTGTGTGGTGCTCGAAGAAACAAACAAATTCGAAGAAAACAAAAGATGATTTCGTTTTCAAAAGTTAGATTTTGAAATGTCTTTAATTTACAGATAATAACGATTTACAATTTTATACTAGTATAGATAGATAGAAGAACATTTCAAAATATTTCAGTGGAATAATAATATTATAAAAAAGTAAAAAAGTTGCTGTTAAGTCTTTGATTTACTTTATGATGAAAACATTGAATGAAACAGAATTTCTTTAAGTGAAAATATCGGAAGACATTTATTTATTTCTGTTTACTTGTCCAAAGAAGTGTGTTTTCTTTCTTTCTTTGGCCCTATATTTTTTTAATGTTATAAGGAACGATCATATTTTGTAATGAAAATACCTTATGTACAATAATTTAAAATAAATATCTATAAAAATAATCAGTTTTGACAATTTGTTCTCTCGCTGTAATGCTATTAGGAATAATGTACAGTATAATGTGACTATTTGGAGCAGTGCAGGTGCATTAACTGATGTACAACTGGCAAGTCTGGTACATGTAGGCACTACGGGCAAAGTACAAGTATCCGAGTGCCTATCGGAACGGTAGACAACATCCAATTTAATTGAACAGTGGCCCACGGTACACAAGTGCCAATTTAATTGAACAGTGGCCCACGCCATCGGAACGCTGGAGTGTATCGAAATTGGACCGTGTTAAGTGGTACGCGGTATGATGAAAATTCAATTGGTTTTTGGTTTTTTTTAAATATACGTATTTCCCTTTGTGAGATGTGCAGTCGTTAGAATGATTCGTCACATATATTTGAGACATCATAAGTCACATATATAATGTGAGGAGTAGCGGTCACAATACACTGGTGGTCTAGGGTACCGGCTTACGATCGCAAAGGTCGCGGGTTCGATTCCGGTTCCGTACCACTGAGTTATTTCTAATTCATATATGATCTACATTGTAGATTCCGATTTACACAACGGAGAAGGAAAGCTTCGTGAGGAAAATTACATGCCCACATGGGTGTGTGAAGTCTATCAACCCGCACCAGGCCAGCGCGGTAACCTAACTCCTCTCCTGATCAGGGGAGGGCCGTGTTCCTGTAGTGGGGACCCTGTGGAAAAGTTGAACTTGGCTGCTTACAACAAATACATTGATATATTGCCGATAATGTAGTGTGACATAAAATAAAAAATACACAATATTATTAAAAATACAAGTAATAAATTGTACAGAGATAAAATATTTTGAAAAAGTCTATTTTAATATGTACATGTTTTTAAGATGATATGAGAATATTTTTTATCAGATTGTCCGATTAATATTTTTATCCGGAGTATACTCCGGATACAACGAAATTTGGAACTTTTTTAACACACAATCCACGGATTATATATTGGAAAATGCGGTATCTCTACATAGACTGGGCTAATCGTAAAACGATCTCTACGCAGATATCGTTGACAAGAGCACTTGGGCATAGAGCGACTAATGGCAGTCTCGACGCCGACCTCTATCCGATTATAGCCATCTGCTTTTATACTGCATCGCATATAATGGATAGTGTGGTTACCATGTTTAAAAACAAATTCAGGACAGTCCGTGTACTTTAGAAACTTAATATTATCTCTAATTAATATAGGGTCTCAGAATAATTGCGGAATAAAAAATTGTAAAATTATTTCGTAAAATAAATTTATTTTGTTCTTATTCCATTAAGATGGGGAAAGTTAAAAAATCAAGATTGAAAAAGTTATAAGATAGATGCAAAATTTTATTTTAAAAACGCAATTTATTAAAAGTAATATAAATATTATTAAGACTTTTTTACACAAGTCGAGGATGTACAATAGGTGGAGTTTTGAATGCAATGTGTTAGAGTAAATTCTTCGGGTACAAATTTTGGGTTTAGAATTTTTTGAAGGTTCTTTATGCATCAAATTATCACACAGATATAATACGCATATGGGTTTTGTATAAATCCAGTGATCAATTTTGTTTTGTTATTCTGAATAAATGATAGAAATCAAATTTAAACATGTTATTATTTTATAACAAAAATGTGTTGCCACCCACAATAACTGTTATCCACGACTCAGTTCAGATGGACTAGCTACGTATTTGGCGATAATAAGGATTAATTTCTACAGTTTTTCATTCGTTACATAAGAACCCTAAATATTTTCGGGATAAAAATAGACTAGTTACTCACAGAAGTCACGAACGAAAGAACAGAAGTCTTTCTACTTGTTAACGAAAGTTACATTAATTAGTTAGTTTTATAGATTATCCCGGCGAATCAAACAGACAGACAAACAGAAAAAAAATGTGTGTGTATTTGGGTTTTGGTAACATATAGACAACCATATGATCTATTTTAAGAAAAAGCCTTTAGTTTGAAATTATAGACAAACAATTCCGATATATTCTATTTGTGTATATAGATAAGATTGACTTTTAGTAGTTGGTTTAAAACAGAGGTTCCAAGACTTTTTTTCTCATAGATCACTTTTAAAATTTAGCTGGTTCCGTTGGACCCCCTGCAGCTACATTTCTACCAAATTCCCCAAAGTCAACAAAAAGTGTGAAGATTAGATCTAACTATGGAAATTTTAGACCCTCGTTGAGTATCTCGTGGACCCCTGGGGGTCCACCTGGACCACTTTGGGAACTATGGGTTTAAAACATACTTATAAAACATAGAGCGATAAATGTAGCAAAAAGATTTTCAACTTTTAAAAGTAAAATAGCCAGTTACCTAAACTAGACTGTGTTTCGATTGTGATTGTAAAACAGGACGGTCCTGTTGAAGTCATGATGCGTACTCAATCTAGTTTTAACTCCTTCAGAAATGCTCTCAGTATTGTATCTGGCTTAGACGCCAATGATAGCTAACGTACAGAGAGTAGTTAGGACTGCATCGCATATTAAATGGCCTTTGGTAATATCCTTCAGTACCTCTTAATTGTATGATCGTTAATGTCTGCTGATCAAGCCCTCTGTACTTGAGATATAGGGACTAATAAATGAGCATTTATTCCACAAATGTTCAATACAAAGCTATACTTCGCCAAAGTGTTTCCATCAAAGTTTCCAAGTACTTATAGATAAATTAGCTTGGAGATGTTTTTGTCTTCATAGTAGTATTTGTACACATAGTGACTAAATTGGAAGAAATCAGTTCGCGCTAGCTACCAAGTGCCTCGCACTCTCGCATCAGTCGCTTATAAGTAGCGATCGAAGTTAATATTAAATTACGTTTATTGTATATTATTAAGTACCTACATATAAAAATTAAAAAATTAAAAGCAGTATTTGTTTATTTATTTATCTGCTGATTCCAAGCTGATTTGGCTGTAGCATTTATATTTACTATTATAAAATTGTTAAATGTCAAATTTTCAAAAATCAAAGATATTTAAAAACTAACTACTCAGATTGACTAATTAAGGGCTTCTGAAACCAAATCCGCCGATGTTTGTTTGTTTGTTTGTTTATTCAGGCTTCACGCCCAAAAACAGTAGGTAGATTTTGGTTAAACTGTTTTTGTCCTAAATAGTAATTCCGACTTAAATACTGCGGCATATCTCATCAAAATCGGTCCAGTAGAATTGAAGATACAGCTTGATCCCTGTTTTAGTAGCCGCCATTAAGGTACAAGAGCTCAAGTAAAAGTGGTTATAAGCTGTTTATATAAATCTATGATCGTGTCGGGATTTCTTATGTAGCGGGAAACTGATATTCACGCGGGCGCAGGCGCGGACAAAGCTAGTCTTATCAGAAATATTTATGCTGAGGCTTCTAAAATGGGTATCACGATAGAAATACATTTTCATTCCCAGTCCATGTCGTCCCCACTACAGGGGCACGGACCTCCCCTGATCAGGAGGGGGAATAGGCCGTAGTCTACCGCGCTGGCCTAGTGCGGGTTGGTAGACCACACACACCCATGCGGGCATGCAGGGTTCCTCACGAAGTTTTCCTTCTCTGTTAAGTACATTGGTGTCTACAAAGTAGACCGTATATGAATTACAAATAATAACTCAGTGGTACGGGACTGGGATCCGAACCCACGACCCTTCGATCGTAAGACGTGTCTAAAACCACTACACCAACAATGCACTACAAATACATTTTATCTCATTTCAACCACGTGACAAATGTGATCATATTCAACCACGGAAACAGTGCCTCAATAAATATATAAACATTTATTCACTTCGTACTAAAATAACCGCTAAACGATAACAGCTGTATGGCGTCGGCATAGTAATAGCGTCACTCCATGGAATATGTTCCATATTATCTACGCGTAAAAAAGTTTGAGGCTCTCTGCCCTAGAACATTTTTCAGATGCCTCGTGAGTCCTTTACGTTTATAACGAGAGTATCTTCACTTAATCTAAATTGAAAATTTGTAGTCATCCTTCGAGTAATCTTTCTAACTTTTTTCCAATAGCTTCTAGTAAGTGTTCGCTCATCGCTCGAATGAAACGTACCTACTGAATCCATTTAGTTTTCCATTAGTGGATTACTATTAAAACTCGCAAATACTGAAAAAAACTATTGCGAATCATCATCATCATCATCATTTCAGCCCATAGCTGTCCACTGCTGAACATAGGCCTCTCCAATCGAAT
>WUAW01038388.1:7210-19388 GCA_017165845.1 Thaumetopoea pityocampa | reverse complement strand
AATGTCAAATTTTGTAAATCAAAGATATTTAAAAAACTACTCAGATCGACTAATTAAGGACTTCTGAAACCCAATCCGACGATGTTTGTTTGTTTGTTCTACCTTCACGCAAAAACCAGCGGGTAGATTTTGCTCAAAATATTACAATCTTAAAGGCATGGTACATATCACTGTGAGCACTTCAAGATGCTGAAATGCAGCGGGAGCAGGTTTAAATTTCCCCCGTCCTTCCAAGAAGTGCTCGAAACGTCAAGGCTTTAAGGAGCATCGATAGGAGAACCGCACTGAATCCTGAAGTTCCTTTAACCGCGCATCTGACAGGCTCCTGAAATCTACCTGCGCTAGGTCAATGTAACTCGCTTACCATCAGGCCAACTGCAAGCCTGTTTGCCATCATCGTTGTATAAAAAAAACAATATACATTCGTTGTGTCAGAAATGGGGTGAAAACATTTAAAGCTACAGTAAAAAAATGCACACCACTGTCACTTGGAACTATTATCATATATTGTATGACAGGATAATGGCGATACTACGTACTTATTATAAAGTGATGGTATTTACCAAAAGATGAACGACCTCCTTCGAATAAGTGAGCAAATGCTCAATATTACATCCATTACACGCATTCTGTTGATAGAATAATTGAATTTTAATGCAATTTAAAAACGAACTTTTGTTTGCTTCATAATACAAATGCAGGGAGCATTCGTATATAACATCGTGTGGCATTACATCAAATCGTTTTCAGGTTTGCAAATTGCTCAGGCATATAGCGATGTCTGAGACGTTGCAGGTTAGCGCCAAGTTTGCCGAAATCAACCTTAGGATATACGGGCCCCAAGTGGTGACCGCGGCGAGGACGCTGGCGGCGTTTCCCAACAGTACCGCGGCGAGGGAGAACCTTGACGTGTTCGTGGAGATGTGGGCGTGGCTCCTAGCGGACGCTGCGCGACTGGCAAGGGAACTCCTCGACCTAACGGACGACAGGCCCGACAAACAACAGTACAGCAGCTTGCCGAGACCCGGGGTGAATATATTTATTTGTTAAAAACCTTCATCATTATCATCAGTCTGCATAGTCCACTGCTGGACATGGGCCTCCTCCTTAGAAAGGAGGGATTTGTTATAATCACCACGCTTGGTTATGATTATGGCAAATCCCACGACGAAATTGAATGAAAAGGTATATGAATGTGGATGAGGCGAGAGAGGTGTGTCAGGGTCTTAATACGTATATGGCAATGGTCTTTGCTTACCCTTATGAGATACCGGTGTGAGTGTATGTGTATATGTATGTACCACATTTGACAGGCGTCTTGGAGATCGAGTAGATTTTGATTGTATAACAGGATAATGCTGCTGCCCTGGTTTATTATTATCCTGGTAAATATCCCTTCTGGTTCAGTCAGTCAGTTCTCACATCATCCACGGGAAGATATGGAGTGATGATTTAACAAAGCAAAAATTTTATAAACATAATAAGGGGATTTTTATAAACATAATAAATAATAAGGGGATTTTTATAAACATAATAAATAATAAGGGGATTTTTATAAACATAATAAATAATTAGGGGACTTTTATAAACGTAATAAATAATACGGGGATTTTTATAAACATAATAAATAATACGGGGATTTTTATAAACATAATAAATAATAAGGGGATTTTTATAAACATAATAAATAATAAAGGGAATTTTATAAACATAATAAATAATAAGGGGATTTTCCAGCTAGACAGATGTTATGTCTAAAGGGGCCTACCACTGACCTAACGTTTGATGTCAGAACGTTGTATATATGCTAAATTGCTATGGGTTTTCTTCATCGTAATTCAGCTTCTATGACTATGTCGACCTCTGAAAATAGTGCCATCTGTTGAGGATGCGTGGTATTATTTAGCAAAGTAGATCGCTACATGTCTAAGGTATTCTCTAGCAGAAATATCTTTTAGGTATATTAACGTACTACTAAAGGTACATTATAAGATTAAAAAATTAAGGTTTTAGGTATATTAAAATATTACTAAAGTATGCAGAAGTTTAAAAAATGCACTTGACATAGAATATACATCTTAAGTATATATACCCACTATAATATATTTATTTATTTATTTTATAATACGGACGACGGGCATAGACTATGAATTACCGTAATTATCACTATACAGTAATTTAAATTACTGTAAATTATTGACGAATAAAATAAAGCACTGCTAACCTCATTACTCCAAATGCGTGTCGTAAAATTTAATTCAATTCAAGGCACTAGGTATCGATAAGAATATAAAATTATCAATTTTACTATTACTAATGGGATCTCTACTAATGGGATTCTCATATTAATAATATGCAGAACAAAATAAAAAGGTGGCTTTTAATAATTAACTTGAAGATATATTAGTACTAAAATATATACAGTTTTAAACATTTTAAACTATAATTGGCTGTGGATAAAATATGTATAAAAAAAACTGTTTTTTTAACGTTACATGATGGTTGCGTAAGAAACGTATAAGATTTAAAAATAATTTCTGAGTCCGCTTATTTTGTATTTACCTGGTTTTAATTGTTCTGTAACTCGTACTATAACTGTATAAATCCAATCAATATTATGTTAAAATCGTCCAATCGTCAAACGTTAACGAAGTTGGCGGTGCTACAACCGCGACATACTCGTAATATTTATTATTATTAAGGGTAACGCCTTCCGAAACTCTCGCTAAGCAGGTGAGTGAAGGCCTTAATTCAGAAGGCATGACTTCCATTGTGAGGAGGCTTCTGAGACCTAACCACCAGTAGCATGGGTCGTAGACCCCCGTTATCGGCGGAGCACCATTTTTTTGTACAATATATGTATATGAAAATTGTAATTTTAATTTTTTACATATATTTTATAAAGATATATGGATTATATCGACAGCTTTAAAATGTGTTCATTTTCGGATATTATTGTAAAATGTCAGCGCATATTCAATCAAATCAATATAATTTTAAAGTCGTCTAATCAGCAAACGGTAATGACTTAAAATTGACGGTACTATAACCGCGACATTATAATAATTATATCAATAATTTTAGAATGTGTACACCAAGTCTTTTNTTTACATATATTTTATAAAGATATATGGATTATATCGACAGCTTTAAAATGTGTTCATTTTCGGATATTATCGTAAAATGTCAGCGCATATTCAATCAAATCAATATAATTTTAAAGTCGTCTAATCAGCAAACGGTAATGACTTAAAATTGACGGTACTATAACCGCGACATTATAATAATTATATCAATAATTTTAGAATGTGTACACCAAGTCTTTTAAAAAAAAAAATATAGTAAAATTTCACCGCAAATTCAATCAAATCAATATTGTTATCAATAGTTGTCTAATCATCAAACGATAACAACTTGAAACTCGCGGTGCTACAACCGCGACATAATCATAATTATAACATAGTTTTAGAACATATACACCAAGTCGTTTTAAGAAAAATTACACTAAAATGTCACCGTAAATTCTATCAAATCTATATTATATTAAAGTCGTCTAGTCATCAAATGGTAACGACTTGAAATTGGCAGTGCTACAACCGCGACATAATTATAATTATATCGATAGTTTTAGAATGTACATATACACCAAGTCGTTTAAAATTTTTATAGTAAAATGTCACCGTAAATTCAATCAAATCAATATTATGTTAAAGTCGTCTAGTCATCAAACGTTAACGACTTGGAGTTGGCAGAGCGCCTTGCATCACTGCGATACGGTTTGTGTTCATACATAAACTGTAGGCGTGGTTTGCGGCTGACTCACTTCCAATAAATTCCACCCTAAGTCTTTATCGACCTTGTGTCAAGGTTTCGTTCAGGCTATGTAATTTTGCCTCTAGCCCACTCCCGTAGAGCGCTGCGGAGTATTTAGACGCTTTGATTTGATGTTGTGTGTCAATAAATTTGAAGTTATGCGTTATATAACTTATTCCGTTATACATAATAACCTCTAATAAAAACCGTGAACTGTGTAAAAACTGTGTTAAGTTTGTTTTGATGAAGGAGAAATGTAACCACACTAATCGTCGTGTTTATATCCTCATCTGTCACTATGGGTAAGATTATAAGGTTTATTTTAATAACAAAATTTTAATCGATTTTCAGAAGCATGGAACAACTAGCAAACCTTTGAAAGCTGTGCGGCTAGATTCAGACGAGCAAGCGAAGATCGCGAAATCGGGTCTAGAAATGAAAATGATGTCGTCAGAGATGGACGCCGAGACTGATAAATGGCAAGGTGCTGCTGCTGACGAAAATAACGATATCGTGAAGAGGTAAGCACAACAGTTTTTATATTATGTTAACATATTATTTTCATGTGAAATTTAATAATTTTATTTGAACATAATAATTTAATTGGCAAATATATTAACAATTAACTTCGACAGGTGGCCGTGAATTTAATAATTGCAATTAAACTAACAAATTGAATTCATAAATCTTATTCGGTTTTTATATAACATAATAACTTCGATATTATGGCTGATATTGTATTTAGACCGTCGTTCGTAAGACTTGATACATTCAAAGGTTCTTCTTTTAATATGAATTACAAAATAAATTTAATTTTTAAATTTTTTAGAATTACAAAATAAAACATATTTTAATATTTTAAAAAAATCGGAATTGGACAATTATTTATCATCATCAATTTCATCATCATTCCCAATCCGTATTCGTCCTCGCTTTAGGGGCACCCCTAATCAGGAGGGGGGATTAGACCGTAATCTACCGCGCTGGCCTACTGCGGGCTGGTAGACTTCATGCACCCATGCGGGCATGCAGGTTTCTCCACGAAGTTTTCCTTTTCCATCCAGTACATAGTGTCTAGACCTTACGTAAGTTTGAAAAACCCAGTTATACGGAACGGGTTAACGGGGCTTTGAACCCGCGACATCTTGATCGCAAGTCGGATGTACTCATCCTTAGATCACCACGTACTTAATTATTTATCATCAATTTTTTAATACAGTTATATTCTCAAAAATAATATTTAGTTTATAAATTAGCTATTAATTATTTTTATAAAAAATAATCTATATAATCATTGTTCGATTCCGATTCTTAATCCAAAAATATCACAATATTTTAGTTGAAAATTATTTTGATTCTACAAGTGCATTACACTTTTTTGGCGGAGAGAAAATTCTGCCGAAAGTCACGAAGGTGTACAACATAACGTGCACCTCTTAGAATTAATTATTTCATTTCATCTGAAAAAAAAACTCCACACTCAAACACAAAACAACAATAAACCTTTAATAAATTTCAGGGCAAAAAATATGTCTTCCATGGCCTTCGCTATGTACCAATTCACAAAAGGCGAAGGCCGATTAAACACAACCCAGGACCTCTTCACACAAGCGGAATATTTCGCCGAAGAGGCCAACAGGCTGTATAAGATTGTTCGACAATTTTCCTACCAGGTAAGCGGATAAAGTCTCTACAGTATAGATGCAATGTTAAATTATCGGTCGATATCAAGATAATATAATCCACCTCATCATCATAATCATCAGCACGCCGGGGTCCACTGTTGGACACCCCTCCCCCTCCTCTTGGAGCCCCTGTTGAGGAGGCCGCTCATTAAAAAGGAACGATTTGCCATAATCTCCACACCTGGCCGACGTCTTGCAAATCGCAGTAGGTTTTGATTGAACAACAGGATAACGCAATCGCCCGTTATCCTGATGCATCCGTTAGGTGATGCTACCTACATTTATCGTTTATTTATTTATTTAATTATATGTAGACTTCAAACTGTTAAGTACTGTTGCAAGAATAAAACCCAATTCGGTAGTGGCATCATCATCCGCAGTCTACCAAGTCACTAGGCCAACGCTGTAGGCTACGGCCAAACCCCGCGGAGGGGGATCAGGCCGTAGTCTACCACGCTGGCCTAATGCGGGTTGGTCTGACCTAGTGCTTATACATAATCAAAATAAGTAAACAATAAATTTGCTTTTGTACATCACGGGATATGTAGCTACAGGTTTATTTATTCAGATTTCCAAAACTCAAGGAAATTGACAATATGAAACTCACAGAGCGTATAGACGTTTCAACACCGTCGTAGAAAAATGTAACATCAACAAATTGACCATTGTACAGAAGAAAGTTTAAAGTTTTGGACGGGCATATCTCTGCATATTTTTTATGCTAATTATAAATTATTATTAATTAAATCATTTAGGGAAAAAATATTCAGAAATTTCGTTTCTTTTTGCACTTATTATTATTATATGTTATTGATTAAATAAATCGACATTGTCGTAGAATAACCTAACGTCAACAAAATAGCCATTGTTCAGAAAGAAAATTTTAAAGTTTTGAACTGGCATATACATTTCTGCATATTTATGTATGCTAATTATAAATTATTAAAAATACACAGAGATTCCAAAATTTTAGTCTGATCACGTGTAGTCATTTTGTAGATGTCACACTGTTCTACAACAGTGTCGATTTATTTAATCAACAACACGTGATAATAACACAAACGCAAAGAGATAAAACCATATCGCGAGCTATTCTGATTTTAGCGCCATTAACATAACATCTGTAATATTTAAGAAAACATTACATTACAGGTGCCCGCTGGTACAACGAAAAAAGAACTTTTAGAGCACCTGGACAAAGTTCCTACCTACGTGCAACAGCTGCAGTTCACGGTGAAAGAGCCGACGGTGGGCCGAGCGGCCACCTTCAGCAAAGTGGACAACGTCATACAGGAGACGAAACACCTCATGAACGTGATCAGCAAAGTCGTCACGACGTGCTTCGACTGCGCCAACAAGGTGACAACTCTCACGTTTTCACACGTGTCTTAATTCTTTATTAAGTGACACTACGCACTTCTTTGAAATTATAGTGATATTTATAGGATATACAACCTTATTTTTTGTATAGTGAAATGCCGAAATATCTCAAATATATTATACTTATTTCAATTTAAAGAATTCTGGATAAAAATAAAAGTGTGAAAATTAGACGGTTGTAAAGATGATTTAGCTCCCTCAATATCGTGGTCACCAGTTTCTATGTTAACGAAAGGAGCAGAACTTGAGAATTGAAGGATATACTTACGGTAGTATCCTATGAATGTAGACAGAGACTACAACTTATTACAAGCTACGATTTTGACACAACTTTCGCCTCATCCACATTCATGCATCATTTCATATGGTTTCACCGTCAAGGATACTTGGTATTTTTGAAACAAGCTTTTGTGGTAAAGATAGATTTTGCATACTCTCTTTTAACACACTCTAAATGGCCTCACCATTTGAGCAATCGTTCCACGATTCTTATCACCACATTATGTTACCTGGAGTTATCAGCTGGCTTAAATTTTTTTGAAAATAATGTACTAAGATAGAAATAAAACTCTATATATCAAAGTGGTCTATACGACCCCAGGGGTTTATGATAACTTCACTATAGTTAGGAAATTATATCTTTTAAAATGAGTAGCATTATACCAGCTGTCAAAAACATATTTGAAGTTGATGAATTTGCAAAATTCAATATTAGCTTACGGCCAACGAGACAAAAAGTTTGGAATCTCCCTGTGATTCTGAACAAACCATTGCCAAGTGTTCACTATACAAAAAATAACCCTGTATAAAGATTTTAGTGCATTGGAACGTAATGTTCCTTAGGTACCTTTGCCGTGGGAAGCCCGAGTGGGAGTGGTTAAAAAGCACCAGAGTGTGGCACCTGTTAAGTACCTTAAAGATTATATTTCATTCGTGATTGTTAGACTCGGGAATAGGGTGAAACAGTGTGATTGTTAATAAGAGGTTTATTCTTGATCTATCTTCGAAGATTGTTAAAGTACCACTGACCAAATAGTTATGGGGAAATTTCCAAACTTAGGAAAGTACTTTTTGTATACTTTATTAGTCTATTTCTTTAAGTTGGACGATCCCCAAAATTATTAAAATAATGTTGAAATCTTTGTATGCGTTTGATAATTCGAAATCTTACGTTATCTAATTCACTCAACAAACCTTGCTAAAGAGGTTAAAAATATATCAGGAATAAATCTCATTAGTAAATTAGTTTAGTTTCATACATAGTGATAGAAAAATTTTAAATATCGATATTTCCAGTTTTGTTTACCTTTTATATATTATTTTGTATGTGTTTTTGTTTCGCCACGCGTCGGGTGGTCCCTCCACTCCAGGGCCTTATTCCGTTGGACAGGGCGATAAACAAATCCTCAGCGAACACGAGGGACGATTCGGTCTGTCTCTGTGTTGCATTACACCCCGATCCGTTTACTTGTGTGTGTATCTGTG
The DNA here is from genome assembly GCA_017165845.1 of Thaumetopoea pityocampa. Taxonomy (NCBI): domain Eukaryota; kingdom Metazoa; phylum Arthropoda; class Insecta; order Lepidoptera; family Notodontidae; genus Thaumetopoea; species Thaumetopoea pityocampa. The sequence continues at coordinate 11,025 of WUAW01038388.1, read as the reverse complement.
TACGTAGTGGCCGCGCATGCGCAATATAGTCATGCTCATGCCAGTTATATGTCGAGGATATACAAAACCATCAGCTTTTGCCAACTAAGTTTTACGTGTAAAAGTTATAGGAATTTCGTAACATTCTCTTAAACCTATTCATTAAAATCCGTGTTCTACCACTTTTTTATGATTTCGATGTTTTTATATTTTTCTGCATGTTATTATTTTTTTTAATTTATAGATTACTTAGTAAAGCTTATCGCAGTAACTTTTAATATTTGTCTCAACCTCTCTCACAACTGCGTTTGGTGCAACCCAATCGAATGTAAAGATTTTTAAATATTCAATTTTACCGCGCTAAATAATCTATAAATAAGAGTTTAAATCACTATATTTAAATAAAAATCATTATCCGCTAGAAACAATAAAGTGCCAAGTTCGTTAGTTATGAGAATTTATTTATGTAATATGTTACATAAACAAAGACTAAGAAGATTAGTGGAAATAATGGTAAGAATATTAGGAAAAATAAATAAAATAAAAAATGTTACGAATTTAAAAGATCTAAAAACAGTAATTGAAATAAAACAGACAGAAACAGTATAAATATTGAAAGAATGAAAAAGCGTAACATAACGGTATTCAAGAGATGGCAAATTTTGCAACGGTTTTTGGCTCTAATGAAAAGTCGAGTTTAGCTGCTTAGAGCAAACACGTATTCTTCCATCGATATACATACATACAACTCAATAAAAAAAGTATTTACAGGACCGTACTTCAAGCCTCTCAAGGACAGTAATATCATATAGACTTACGAATAGTTACCATAAACACCAAGTCATTTCTTTTTTGTTATTACTAATTTATAAAATCGTAACTGCAATAAAGGCTCATTTATTTTATGCAAATATTAAGTACTTGAATTGGTGCTCAATATTTATCGATTTTGTATTTAATAATTTTCTCCTTTGCTTTCTCGTGTCCGTTTAAAGTTTAACAATCATTCAGCACTCGCCCTAAAACAATTACATTTACGACTGATTGTTTGATCTATTTTGATTGAACAATTATAATATGTTTATTAACAATATTTCTAGGATTATATACAAGTGTTACTATATCCTCTGACATATAACATTCATCTTTAAGCTAAGAAATTTCATTTGAAAAAATAAATAGGCTAAAATGTATATTCTCAGCGATTCTTAGCTTAATACACTTTGTGTGAATTGATGTACCTTCCACACTTGGCCCGGATCATTCGGATGTTGTTTTATGTCTGTCTGCTTATTTAAGTTCCCTATTTTTGTGTTCAGTTTGATCATAGATTTGTTTATGTTACTTTCAGTATTCCATATGTATGCCTGAGAGGGTTCCTATGCATTGGGAGCCAAATTTACAAAATGCATCCACATATAGGAGTGAAAATAGTGTATTGAATGGTTGACCTAGGTATTTATGTGGATACAGAGTTGTGTGTTTTTTTCTAAACGTACCAGTTTGTACTGGATGCGATTCACAAACTGACCGATACTGACGCCGTGCTTAGTGTAGTGTTGTTTGGCGTGTCCCATAGCTAATCGTTGATGTTGTATGGTGTTGCGATGATAACTTGTTCATAGTTAGAGTAGCATCTGTGTGGTATATTACGCCTTGTCGCCTTAAAGTTTGTAAATTGAACTTTAAGCGATATCGTTGTTGTTGTATTTAAAATAATTTATGCTATAACATGCCTCTTGGTGTCGTACTACTGTTTATTATAAATGTCTATAAAAATTAATAGCAATTCTGATTAAAGCGTATTAATGATCGTCTTGATTGTAATTAAATATTGGCTTTAAATTTAAACAAGGTCTGCAAGCATGGTGCTCATTGACAGTTTGAGAATTATGTACTTTTTCATATGTGCCAAATTAACAAATCACTTTTAATGTCCAGTTCAAAATGAGTATATTAAAACCTTTTGTAACATGCATGTAGCGATCGCTGACCGGTAATAAAGACAATTTTCCGATCAGAAATTTTATTTCATCGGTAGGTTGATTACTAACTTGCAAGAGCAAACGTTTGCTAGAATTGCCCTAATGACGAAGCGGGTTAGTTGACTATAAACATAACACGACATTGCGACAAATGCGCGTGCGTTTTATGCTGCTGGTGCATTTTGCTAATATGTAGTTTATATTGATTCATTTAGTAAGCGTCTGATTTTCTATAATCAGTCGCTCACTCAATTAATTTACAGTAAAGTGTTTTCAGAAGCAATTGTAGCGGTTTCGGGACACGAAGGGATAAAAGTAATTTTTTTTTGTTACCCGTAATAAAGGACCAAGCGACCTATATTTTGTAGTATTCTAAACTTCAGCATAAGTATATACGTCGCATTTATACGCTACGTTTAGACGCGTCTAAGTCTTGGTGTTGCAGTGCAATTCTCGCGGTCCGTTTGTTTCTTGTAAGATGTATGATCAGCCTACGGATGCGATGCGTGGTCTTTGCTCTAACTGCGATGTTATGTAATGCAGTACAACCTGGACTTCACCGGTCTGTCGGCGGGCGGGGCGGGCTCCGGGGGGCGCGGCACGGCGCGCGACGAGGAAGCAGGCGGCGGCGGCGGCAGCGACGCCAAGCCGGGCGGGAGCAGCTCCGACACGGCCATGTGACAGTACGGCATGGGCCGGCGCGGCAAGGGCGACGCGCGCCGGACCAGGGTCAGCTTCCTCTTGTTTTAAAGACTAAACGTCTTGGAACAACTCGTCGCCTGGAGTCGGAGGTATCGGTATCAGACCAACAGCGAACTGATAGTTACCATGATTTCACGAGATTGCTGTTGCCTTTCGGTCGGTAGGCACACTATCTTCAATGAAGTACTTACCTAAAGGGAAGTGATAAATCGAATAAAAGTGTACAATATACACCAGTATTCGTCGACCCCGTTGAATCCAATAGTCGTATAAGCGTTCATTCCGTTAAATAAAAGTATTTACCATAAAATTAACATACAATAAAATTAAACTGACAGATGTCTTGGTAACGGACCCCGTCTTACCGGTACGCTTTATTCAAAGATAACCTGGTTGTGCCTAAAAAGTTAGCTTTTAATATCTAAAAGTAAATTTTCCAATATTATTATGGATTTTTTTTTACGAAAAGTGGCGTAAAAGTTACATTTTCGGCTGCAAAAATAATATGGCGGAGTCAGCGCTGTAATAGCCACAACACAAAGCAAAAATTAAAAACATATATTACATACCGCAGTCACTAATGGAATAACAAACACGTATTACGTTACTTAAACAACGCATTATCACCGCAAACTGCATATTACAAAGTATAGTAAAAATACCACAGTGTTTGTTAAATACAGAGAATCTACTCTTTGTTGAACATCAATCAACAAGAAATCGGAAGTGTGCATTAGGCGATCCTGTCGCAATATACGATCTCTTGCAGACAACCCTTCGATTGATAGGATTTATAGAAATATGGTGGAATTCATGAGGAGTATATTTCACAACCAACCTCTATAAGCAATATTATCATTACAAATTTATAGTCACTACTAGTTGTATGTCCACATCTGCTTATATAGTCCCTTTTGTTGATTTTAAAGATCGGATTCTATTTTATGGTATAATATTTTTTTTATTTAAAATATATTATACAGTCCGTATTTAATATGAAACTTAATACAAAAGTAATATCCTGTGGGATTCTCTCTCGCTTGTGTAAATCATGGTTAATTATCAAATCATAGATGCATAAAGCTGCAATTGAACAATCTTAGATATCTTTATAACTTAATGTAACATTTTTTGAGCCATATGGAATTC
>WUAW01038387.1:430-11136 GCA_017165845.1 Thaumetopoea pityocampa | reverse complement strand
GGATTCGAACCCGGGACTCATTGGCACAGAAAGCAGGGTCACTGCCCACTGTGCCAATCAGTCGTCGATAATCGCCTCGTTTAGTAGGCGTCTTGAAAATCGCAGAACGAGTTGACAGTAGTTGTATTTAATTTTTACTATCATCACTTGGATGGTTGGCGATCTACCGCTGTGCGTTTCTCGTGAAATTTTTTTCCCACACACCACCATCCTGTGGAATGAACTCCCAGCGACAGTTTTTCCAAGCGATTACGACTCGGGGACCTTCAGGAAACGAGCTTACACTTTTTTAAAGGCTGGCAACGCATCTGAGATCCCTCTGGTGTTGCGGCTGTCTAGGGGCAGCGGTGATCACTTACCATCAGGTGACCCGCTTACCTCTATGTCCCCTTTTACATAAAAAGGATATATAATATAGCTAATTAACGCACACACATTTTTTATCTAAATCATAACACGAAGTATTGAACAAGGGACGGAGACAACACCAATGTTGAGGGCCGAAATATGAACGGAATATTTTCGGAAGCAAATGCCGATCGCCGCGGGATGAAAAAGGTTGCGATATATACATATATCCTGTGATATATATCCCGTGCGAATATTGTAAATTCGTTTATTAAATTGAAAACAAATCATTCGAAATAATCTCTTTTAATACAAGGTAACGAAAAATCGTTTATGAATTACGTTTATCGGATTTTGAATTTTAAAAGTTGAAGTGAGCTAAGACGCGCACGCTGTACGGAGTAAAAAGATAAAAAAAATGTTTTACTTCGAACACTCACTACCGTGCTGGATATCGCTGTAAGGAAAAAACATTCCTACTATTTACTCATAGGCTATTAGTATTTTTTTTTTCTTTTTTATTAAAATTATACATCTCATCATTAATATTTAGTTTAGATTTGACGTAACCATACTGATTCGGACACTAGCTGGAGCTCTGAAGGTAATATGCAATAAGCTTTTGCCCGAGCCTCCACCTTTTTTTTAGCACAGAAAATGGCTGACCCATACCGCCGCGCTGAGGGCACAGCACGACGGTTATGCGAGGGTTGCACCCACTAAAAACTGTGCGGCGTCCGCCTTGGCCCGTGCGCCCGAGCGCGGGAATAACGCGAGCAGTCATCCGCAGTTCGGGCGGGACCCGAGCCTCCACCTGCGTGTATGACGGTTTTTCGCTACGTGGGAAATATCGAAACAATCGTAGAGCTACATAATTATATAAAAAGACTAAGAACTACTTTTACTTGAGCTCTCTTACCTTAACGGCGGCTACTAAAAGAGGGATTAAGCTTTATCTTCAGTTCTACTGTACCGATTTTAATGAAACATAATGCAGTATTTAAATCGAAATAGAAAACCGAAATAAAAAAGGATTAGGTAGATTTTGGTCAAATTGTTACAGTTTTAAATGTAAACTGTATTATAAACATTTCTAATTAAATTTGTTACGGGTTCCAAGATAAGTCCAAATACTTTTGAATTCTCTGAGAGTCAAATCTCGTTTTATTTCTGTAGAATTACTTGCTTACAGAAACTACAGATGGTGGAAATGTATGATGGTGTGGTGGTGTGGTGTGTGATGGTGTGGATGGTGTACAATGGTGATGTGGTGGTGTATAGTTGATTCCACATAAAAGTAGATGGATTGTATGTTCGCTGTAAATTGTAATGATTATATATATATATATATATATATATATATATATAATGAATGATTTCGTGGACTAATATCATGTCGCATTAAATCAATGAAATTACATATTTGAAGTGCCATCAAATTGTTACCGACTTCGAATTAATTAAATTAGTTGTTAAGTTACAAGTGCGCATTCAAATAGATAATAAATTAATTCAGAGAGAAAATAATATTATGAGCAAATGCAATTTTAGACTAATGGTCTGCGTATATGTAATTTATGATTTAAAATTGCATTAGTTTTTATAAAACTTTTAAAAATATTTTAATTAATTTTGCATATCCAAAAAATTTAATGTCAACCGATAAATCTAATGTAAAATTGCATCTGTCTATCTCTCCATTTCTTGCCTCCGCATATCTACGTGTATATTTATTGCTGGACTAATTGCGACCAAATTTTATAGATATGGAAATAAATTTAAGGAATCTCAAGCCATGAAACATCATCATCTTTGTCTTTCTCGACATAAGAAAAGAACATCATTCCCCTAGCTTTCATAATACCTACTTACAACAACTATTGTAATATATACTATGATAAAATTGTTAAATAGCAAATTTTATAAATCAACGTTAGTTAAAAAGAAATCTACTCAGATCGTCTAATTAAGGGCTTTTGAAACCAAATCTGTTGATATTTGTTTGTTTGTTCGTACGAGCTTCGCGCAAAAACCAGCAAGTAGATTTTATTCAAACCATTACATTCTTAAAGGTACTATTCCGACTTAAACATTGCGGAATGTTTCATCAAAATCGGTACAGTAGAATTGAAGATGTAGCTTGATTCCTGTTTTAGTAGCCGTAGTAGTAAGGTACGAGAATTCAAGTAAAAGTGGTTATAAGGCTTTTATATAAATACTAGCTTTTGCTACATGAGAAATCCTGACATAATCATAGATTTATATAAAAAGCCTTAGAAAACTTTTACTTCGGTCTGAGTAGTTTGTTTTTAAATATCTTTAATTTTTGAAAATTTGATATTTAACAATTTTATAATAGTATATATAGATAAATAGATAGAAGATTGTTTCGGGATTTCCCATGTAGCGGAAAACCGACATACACGCGGGCGGAGTCGCGGGCAGAATCAAGTGCTTTATATAAACGTAATGCTGTTATTGATGATATTGATGAAGACGTAGATGATCAATTTGGAACATCACCAATTACAGATTAATGTGTGACAGAAGTGGCAATATCGGAAAAGGAAGATCTGCCGGGCAGACGGATTTTATGTTTGCTGGGATCTGCCGCTACACGCAACGGTTGATATTGAGACGTCGTATATACACTGTTACTATTAATTTCTTCGCCGTGATTTAGCTTTCTATGAATTATCATACAACTTATAAACGAATACGAATATTCGAAATTTGCGCCATCTATTGAGTATACTTGTTATTATGTAACAAAGTAAATCGCTACATAATCGTATTCAACTCGGCAATCACAAAATTCATGCGCTAGAATTAACAGCAATTAGCTATGGTAATATTGTTTAAGCAAATTAATTTCATTGTACCTGAGCACTGGCGTAGAATCAAGTCAAAGGGGCGCGCATCAGGAATGTGTACAAACACCGGTGAGTAAATATTTTGCTGTAAACCACACAAATGATAAGGTTTCGAATAACATTATCACTCACCACCTCTCACTCACTCGACGTACTGAACGTACTGAACTAATAAAAGATTTATTTAGCTCAGAATAATTAATTGTATAGCGTAGGCTGTTTGAACACGCTTTTATTAGCTTCACTTGTACCCACTGTAAAAGGTCAGATTAATTCGAAACTGCACACATGTCAAGGACCGATGACAATACAAGAAATTAATTTTTTGAAGTGTGTTTTTTTAGTGTACAAAACTAAAAATAACACGTTTTTATTGTAGATGGAACTAAAAAATTTAAATTAAAATTTAGTTTAAAAATTAAATTAAAAACCCGCTTTTTATATTTAATCGAAGTAAAAAGTAAAAAATAATTCTTAATGTAAGAATAAAATGATTAACGAGAAAATTAATGTCATTGTGGTAAGAGCGTGGGGTGCTCGATGTCAATTGTTATAATTTCTTAGTAGTTCTATTCCGAAGTGCAGAGTTAGTGTAAAAATGTAGTAAAAAGCACCCCACGCTTTCACCACAATGACATTAATTCTCACTTTAATCATTTTGTTTTTATATTAAGAATAATTTTTTTACTTTTAATTTCGATTAAATATAAAAACGTGGTTTTTAGTTTATTTTTTAAACTATAATTTATTAATTTTACAATACGGCTTTGCGCTATAGTTGGGGATGAGGCTGTCAGCGTCCGTAGGAATCACTTTAAACCTGACTACCCTACACGTATCCCCTGGGTAGTGCGAAATGAACAGCAACATTGGTGGTAGGCTCCAACATCGCCGCCCGCTTCAAATTACCACCCACCAGACAAATTCATGTCGCTAAACGTGCAATGGAGGTCAGGGAGTACTTAGTCCTGTAGCCTGGCCGGCAAATAGACTTAAGTATATGGATAAGTGACCCCACCCCCCTGAGCTTACTACTCTTCTTACTCCTTCCAATATAATAGTATCTTATATCTTATAGTTCTTTTCCCAAATTCCATATACCTTGCTCAATACACCTTTCCTATCTCACCATCTTTCCATTCCTTTTGTTATGGGAACGCAATGAAGAACTTTAACACTTTTGAACCTTATAAAAAGACAGTATCGTGGTTCGCCACACGACAAGTCTCGTTTCCTGTTAGAATCAAAATTAGCATTTTTGTATCTTGAGTAAGTAAATACATACATACATACACTCACGCCGATATCCCATAAGGGTAGGCAGAGACCACAGTATATACATACATACAGTCACGCCTCTTTCCCATTGGGGTAGGCAGAGACTACTTCTTTCCACCTGCTACGATCGTTCAATGTAGCAGAGTGGCTATCTGCAGTCCCCCGCGGGCAACGAGACATATCGGGCGACGAACCACGACGCCGCCATTTTATAAGGTTAAAAATGTTAAAATTCCTCATTGCATTCCCGCGGTTTAATGGAGAGGAAAGGAAAAAGGATGGGGTAGGAAAGGTGTATTGAGCAAGGAATATGGAATTTTGGAATAGGATTATAAGATATAGGATACTACAATCTCGGAAGGAGTAGGAAGAGACAGTAGTAGCTCGGGAGGCCGCGGTCGCTTACCCGTATACTTAAGTCTATTTGCCGGACAGGCTCAAAGACTAAGTACTCCCTGACCTAAGCAAATACGTACATACAAATTTTATACTCGTACATATAGACAAACATATTTGGTGTGTGGCATCGGCACAATTGCAGTGTCTCTCCATCTCCACCCGTCGGTGCTGTGAGAACCAGCTCATGGATGTTACCAGGATAATGAGCAGCAGCGTTATCCTGTTATTCAATCAAAATCTACTGCGATCTAAATACACCTGCCAAGCGTGGAAATTATGGCAAGTTTCTCCTTTTAAAAGAGGAGACCCGTGTACAAAAGTGTATTTCCACGGGCTAATGATGATCATAGATGAGTACAAATATAAAATGAAAAAAAAAAAGCCTCTAACGAGAATCGATCTGGAAACCTTGACACACAAAGCAGGGTCTCTACCCACAGAACTAACTGGTCGTCGAATATATGAACTATGGTGCTAATTCTGCTGCAACAGAACTTAACTAAATTCAGTCTCTCCCCATCTTTTTTAATGTCAAACGCCAAAACGAGATAGCAAACATTTATAGCGAGTACTAACCTACATTTCTGTTAAACGGTTCAAAAAGAATGTTCAGTCCGTATGTTCCGAGATCGCGTCTAAATTTACTTAAGTTCTGTTACCGCAGAATTACCACCTGTGTCTATCTATTTGTTTTTTTTTTGCTCTTCTAACGCCAACGCTTTTAAACATGCGCAAGAACATATAGTACATTATACACGAATTCGCAATTGTGTGTAACTTGCATGAGTCCGCCGAGGCAAACATTTGTACCGTACTGTGCTTCATAATGTCGTATTGGTGGCATTTCGTTTTAACAATCACCATACTGCGCTTGCGAAAAAGAGAAGGAAATGCTTTGTGAAAGTGAATTAATTCATTTCGATAAAAATGATAGTGAAGGTAAAATACGAAATGTTTACCATCAGCTCCGGTAGCCGTGATCGTCTAGTGGTTAGGACCCTACGTTGTGGCCGTAGTAACCCAGGTTCGAATCCTGGTCACGGCAGTGAACACACTGTCGCGGCGGAGCATATTTTTTACACGACTCTCCAATAATGTATTATCTTCAGAGTTAATATATGCCTGAATTCATAAGAGTTTTTATTTCAATATGTAACTTCTAAACGCCTGAATCATATTTGATGTATGTAATTACTTGTTACGGGATAGTACACGACCGCTTTTGAAATAAATGAGTTGAATTATGAATTGCCATTTCCGATTTTATTAAACTTTGAATTTTTAACAAGCTCTTTGGCGATATGAATATTATCCACGTTAATCCAATTTCCTACTATTCTAATAATACATATAATAAATTTGAAAGTTCGCGAACATTTTTTGGGTATTTTTTATTAAAAAACGCTAAAACTACATAACATACTCGTACATAACCTGATATAATACGAGCGTCCGACTAAATGTTTTTAGAAAATCAAAAAAACGGAAGAGGTAGGAAGATGTTTATATTTTTATTCTTTTTCGAAATAGTCTCCATTCTTTTCCAAGCACCGTCATGCGATAGAACCATTGATTGAAGCAGTGATCTCACTCTTTTTTAGGGATCTCTACCACGTTTTTCTCGAATGTAGCCACGGCATCTTCAGGCTTCGTAAAGCGCATTCCTCATCTTTTATTTTGGGAAATAAATAAAATTTACAATATGCCAGGTAGGAACTGTAAGAAGGATCACGCATTAACTTCACCCTTTCCATAGACAAATACTCGATTGTCTGTCTGGCGGAGTAGGATTAAGCGTTGTCGTGATGGAGCAGGATCCTGCTTCTTGGACGTTGTGGTCAAACATTTTCCAAGACAACCGGTAAACAATGACTAACATATACAATATAATATACAATCTATAGTAATAGTTCTATTTATCCTCTAGTGCCTTAGTTCCCATTTTTATTGTCTAAAGCCTTAGTTCCCAAATTGGTCCAGGTGGACCCCCAGGGATCCACGGGAGACTCATCGGGGGTCTACGTTGGCGTACGCAAAATTCCATAGATCTAATCTTCACATTTTTTGTCGAGTTTTGGGAATATGGTAGAAATGTAGGGGGTCCACCGGAACCAGCTAAATTTTGAAAATGGTCTATCAGAAAAAAAAAAGTCTGGAAACCTCTACTCTAGCGCAATTGTTGCAAAATGACCTTTTTTGGTGACGTGGTGAAAAATCTTAAAAAGATTCCCAGTCATCTGTGAGAGAAGACTGGGCATGTGGGACTATACCTCACTAAAAACCCCTGCGGTGGCCTCTCTCAACACCGTGAGGGGCTCCGAGATCTCTTGACAGAACGTCATCGTCAACACTGTAGTGTTGTGCCCATCTAGAGCTCGTCTCAAGGAGATTTTCCCGTACCTCCCAGTGCTTACGGTGGCATGGTGCCACTCACGCCACCGCATCCTCAATTGTTGTGAAATGATCTGTCCGTGTAAAGAATGAGGCAATCATCTTTTTCCCTTGACTTATGTCCTTCTTAACTTATGTTGGCAAATCTTCGAATAGAAACATCCATCGGGCTGTCTTTTGGTTTCGGGCTCGTAACAATATATCCAGCTTTCATCACCTGTGATGACGTCAAACACACCATTTGAGTCACCTTCGTTATACTTTTAAAGTATTTCGCGACACCAATCCGAACGACGGCGCTTTTGATCTTCCGCCAAGTTATGATGTATCCACCAGGTGCAAGGCTTTCTGACAGCTAAATATTCGTGTAAGACTTTTTGCACTTCACTCATACCAATGCCCAAGCTTATCCTGATCTTTTGAAATGTCACTCTTTTATTAGCTTCTTTCACAGCACTCTCGTTATCTTCAGTGGTCGCCGTAGAAGGACGTACTTTGCGCAAATCATCAGTGAGATTGCTTCGACAAGTTTAAACTCATTAAACCAGTTACTAATAGTAGCAGGAAATGGAGCTTCATCATGAAACGCCAATCGAAATCTATCATATTATAGTACTTGATAAGATCACAACGAAACTCGTCATAAATCATGAAGCGAAAATTTTCTTTAATCAAATTCATTTCGACGCATGACACGTACTTTTTAAATTGCCGCCAATTGTAAAAACAAATGACACATGAATTCAAAGTACATCTACAGCTTTTCAAACAGTTCTTTATTCAAAATTTAAATGATTTTTTCCGCAGCATTGTTCCCGCAACTAATACTATATTTTTTCAAAATTTTACTTTAAAAGAAAAACAAATCGGTGTTTTAAATTTCTCCAACTATCCGCTATTTTTATTACGACCCTAATAAGTCAAGTGTCCGCCAGAGAAAATATTTACATGGCGTGTTACCTTTCAATTTCACGGTACATTACACCCGTTGCTGATGAAAAAAAAACGATCAAAAATTTGAACGTTTTTTTTAATAAATAAATATTTATAGCCACAGATTATAAAAAGATGTCCATAATACTGCAACAACTAGTTACCAATGAATTTTTGTGAAATTTTAAAGATAGCAGTTATAAATTTGTGTTGTACAACCACAAGCTCCGGTAGCCGTGATCGTCTAGTGGTTAGGACCCTACGTTGTGGCCGTAGTAACCCAGGTTCGAATCCTGGTCACGGCAGTGGACACACTGTCGCGGCGGGGCATGATATTTTTATTTTGTGTAGGTAGTTATGTAAATGTGTCGTGCCGGGGTTTGAAGCCAGACTTACCTACGATGGTTATATTCACTATACCATTGTAGTCACTTTTTTAACAAGTCGCTAAAAATTTTTTTTTCGGACGCTTATATTCGTATGATGACCTCTGGTATGTATGAGAAATATTAAAATAATTTGTTAAAGAATTGTTGGTCTTTAATAGGCCCACAGAAAAGTTAGCGGTAACATCTTATAAGTTTCAAACATTAACAATTTTTAACTTTTACATCTTAATAAAAAATATTAAGATTAATTCAGAGGATGGATGAAAAAAGATTGAGAATCAGATTTATAAGACCAGTCTGAATGGGCAAATCGCTAAAAGTCGACCCAGGCGAATGTATCACGATGAAATCGAAATTGTGTTGAAGAAAGGTCAGGTTAGGAGCACCCGCAACCGACGAATTTGTATGGAAGGATTGATTGATGAAAGCAAGTTGAAAGAAGTGGTCTCTGCCTACGCCAGCGAGAAAAGGGCGTGACTGTATGTATGCAAAGATTATTTGCAAAGGTATTTGTACCAATACAGTATGGATCCTTATACAGTTAAATATGTTAATTACATTGAGCCTGAAAAGTAGTTTTAAATTGCTCTTTACGTTGTATAATTTAAATAACTTGAAGATACCACAGATTTAAAATTATACAAAACAAAAAAGAAGATCGTGAGTGTATGTATGTATGTATGTATGTAAAAAAGAAAATCTGTTGTTTGCGGGACAAGACTAAGTTTTTTCTGCTGACATAATAATGAACCTTATCGAGTCAAACATATTAGTTACATTTGGCTTTAAATTTAAACAAAATTAGTTCTTAACTCTATGTAAATTAAATTAATATCGTAGAAGATATCGCAGGTTGAGAAACGATTTTCATTATGACGAAACTGTCAAAATCAAAGCGCTAACAAATGGATAGGATAGCGAGTCTAAATTGATCGGATACTTAATAGTACTTGATGTTTTTAGACCATATCGGTACATTTTAACCGTCCGAAGCCGGGGAGAATCTCTCCTAATAAAATACTCTGGACACTTTTACATACATTTTGAACGTTATAAAATGGCGGCGTCGTGGTTCGCCACCCGACACGTCTCATTGCCCGCGGAGGTGAAATGTGGGCTGCGGGTAGCCACTTTGCTACATCAAACGATCGTAGCAGGTGGAAGGAAGTGGTCTCTGCCTACCCCAATAGGAAAAAGGCGTGACTGTATGTATGTATGTAGTATGTACTATGGTATCTGCCTACCCTTATGGGATGTCGGCGTGAGTGTATGTATGCACTTTTACATACATGACCATATCAGTAAATTTTAATCATCCGAAGCCGGGGAGAATCTCTCCTGTAAACATAATACTGTAGACAAATAAGAGTATTTGTCTACAGGTGTATGTAATGTACAAATGTATGTAAGTGTCCAGAGGGACACTTACATACATTTGTAATTCGACTAGACAACGCGAAGTCCCTGAATTTGAAAATCTGTAACATCTTTTCAATCACTTTTTTCGTTTACCCAGCCATAAGATATGCGGGGCACACTGTAGATTCTGCATAACTTTTAATTAAAAAATATCCCCGGCTATGAAATAATTTAATCAAAAATTAAGTTTTATATTTATTTTTTAATATTCGAAAATCAAACATTTCTTTGTGAGCGGCCAAGAGCAATACTTTCATTGTGTCCTATATATGGACATTATCCCGATTTAACTCAGAATTTGCGTTGTAGGGAATGCGGCTGTGACGTCATCCCATAAGCCCCCACGCTCCCCACTAAAACCAGTGCCATTGAGACACCGTGGAGACCTTATGTAATACGTACCTTTCATAACACGGAGGACGTGCATAGAATTATTATAAAATCATATACATTTTTCCTTTTAGTTTTTAATATATTTAGTTACTAGCTGTTCTTTGTGGCTTCGCTCGCGTGTTTAGTTTTTTAATCTTTATTTTTAATTACCGTAGTATCTCTTTGTAAATAACGTTTGCGGTGTTCTATTTTGGCGCTAATATTACTAAGTTAATTCACCCCTTTGGGGTAAAATTTTGAAAATGCCGATATACGTGTATGTTTATTTCTAACCAGAAGTAGG
>WUAW01038386.1:6593-20489 GCA_017165845.1 Thaumetopoea pityocampa | reverse complement strand
TGAGGAAACCTGCATGCCTGCATGGGTGTGTGAAGTCTACCAACTCGCACTAGGCCAGCGCGGTAGACTACAGCCTAATCCCCCTTCTGATCAGGGGAGGTCCGTGCTCCTGTAGTGGGGACGATATAGACTGCGGATGATATCGTTGTCTAGTACCCAAGACACAGGGAAACCTAATTTGGAATTAGTTCAATGTGTCCAGAATATGATATTATTTTTATTATCAAGAGTCAGGTCGTACTTAATCTTATAGCCTGTCCGGAAAATAGACTTAAGTATACGGGTAAGCGACCGCGGCCCCCCGAGCTACTACTGTCTCTTCTTACTCCTTCCGAGATAGTAGTATCCTATATCTTATAATCCTTTTCCCAAATTCCATATTCCTTATTTATTTATATACCTTTGCTACCTCAACCTCTTTCCTTTTCTTCCATTTCCTGGGAACATAATAAGGAACTTTAACGTTTTTGAACCTTATAAAAATGGCGGCGTCGTGGTTCGCCACTCTACACGTTTCATTTCCCGTGGGGGCGAAAAGTGGAGTACGGATAGCCACTTTGCTTATAGCAAGTGAAAAGAAGTGGTCTCTGCCTACTCCAATTCTTCGGTAATATGGTGGTCAGTATCCCCGCCTATCACGCGGGAGACCAGAAGAGCCAGGGAAAACAGCGTGATTTTATGTATGTACATATGTATCTGAATGGTTTGTGTTAGTTAAACAGACAACTCGATGAGGTTCAGCATGGTGAGGCTACAATATAATGAAGCAGGATTTCTATATTAAGACGCGTCGTAAATACGATTTCGATGCTATACTTGCACTACACACATATGATGGGTAGAGTAGGTTCCAGAGTTGTATACAACAGTACCCCGACTTACGCGAACCCGGAGTTACGCGATTTTCAAATCTCGTAGATTCGTTTTTACTCGACTGCGCCGGGAAGGTTATGCGTTTCGAGTGTATCTATGTTTGTATTTATATTTCTTTGGCGCGCTCTGTGGCCTAAACGGCTTCATGGATATTAGCTTGAGTGTCGTTAGACTCGTCTTAACTGTGAAAGTGATACTGTATATCCAAATTATAAAAAAATTACATTTTTTCTGTAGTTGGGTTTCCGATTTTTCAATAATTTAGTTTGTTTGAGCGCTACACAACTCGGTTACAATTATACTACGTGAAAATATTACGGGTAAAAAAAATCTTTGGGTCGTCATACTACTTTGTAAGATTTTATGAAACCTTCCACATCAGAATAAAATTTGGGTTTGCAATTGTATATTTGTGATATCTAACATATTACAAAACATTTTTTTTTATTAAATTATTATTTTCTTTCGTCACCGGTCCCAACTAAAAATAATTTATATGCGAAACTATGCATACCCCGACTTACGCGGATTCGACATACGCGGTTATCGCTCGGTCCCACCTATCTCGTAAGTTCGGGCTGTTATGTTGCTGTATAATATTTGAATTAATTAGGTTGGGTCCCTAGAAATGGATTTCTTTTGTTCGTTTTCATTATATTATTCAAATTCCACATATAAAATACATTAACTGTCTCGGTTAATCTTTAGCACGATTCGATCTCTCCAGAACTCTCAACAAAAAAGTAATTATAATAAAATTATTAGATTATGTTGATATGAATTCGGACACAAGATCAGAATGTAGATTTTTACAGTTAATAAAGTACTGACTGGGACAGATTCCGGTCGGAACTTAGATGGGTTCATTTTTTTATGTGGGTACGTACAGTGCAATCTCATTAATACGACGCTTCACTTTATAAGTAGGCCTAGTGACTACTAGACCTGCTTATGAAGTGAAGCGTCGGATTAGTGAGATAATTAATTAGTAAGTCGGATTAGTATTAAAATTTGAGCAGAAATTATTACGCAATAAGGTGCCGGACTCGCCACCCTATTGCGTAATAATTTCTGCCCGATTTTTAATACCTATAAAACATGGTCTGAAGAAAACCTGCAAAAGATTTTATCGAAACTTAAGAAAAACAAATTAATTAGGACATAGAACATAACTTAATTCAAGATTATTATAAATTAGTTAGGAAAGATAAACATAATCATAAAGAAGTATGTATAAAATACACATATCCCTATCACTACATACATAATAATGCTACAATATATATTTTTTTAATTTTCCTATAAAATCTAGTAATCCGAACGTTACAATAATCCGACATCCCCTTTAATATTCTTAACTTTAATATTCTTTAACAACTGGTCTTTAACATTACCAGATTAGTGGTCTCATTAGTGACGCGAAAGGAAAACCTAAGTTCTTTGATCAATTTTAAATCATCACACATCACCATCTGAAATATAATAATCCTGAGAAAAATCAAATCCCAAACCAAAAAATGAAGTGAGAGGGACTTAATCACTTGGTGTAAGTGGGATCAAAATATTTGGAACAATGTAACTCCGAAAAAGGATGATAAATATTATTATTTACTAAATATATTAGATTTTTTTAAGACGCACCTAAAAATTAATGCGCGAAGACTCGTGTCAGAGCTCATTGATGAAGTGCCTGAGTCTAGAGAACATCAAACAGATACAAACATTGATACCCAAAGTGGTCTATATCGACCCCCAGGGGTCGACGACCACGTGCAAGGAGTCCACGCCAACTGTCAAACACACATTTGAAGTTAATAAATATACAAACATTACATATTAACTACGCTTTAGGGGTCTACCCAAGAGTGAAAAATATTACAAGTGGTCTATAAGAAAAAACAGTTTGAGGACATCTGAGATATAACATACATACAGAAAATCCAAATTGTTTTTTAAAAGACAACTCCCGCATTAGGATTAATTCCTGTGTCGCTGGGGCTTTATAAACATTCAAATAACGGGAACACAGAACACCCAGACTCAGAACAACACTTTGTGGTTCACACAAAGTTGTTGACCCGTGTGGGTGGGGATCGAACCCACAACACTCGACAGCGCAGTGGACGCTTAAACCACTGCGCCATCCGAGCAAGTCATAAATTAAGAGATCGTCATCGTTTAGGTACAAGTAAAATAATTAGTTCATCATTAATTGGTGAAATCGGGCCTTATTAATGAGCAGTTACTCAGTAAAAAGTGTGCGAACTATTGTACCTTTTGTCATCAACTGAACCACTGTGGGACAAAGAATATTCTAGATAAAATTGTAATCATATCATACAAATGTGTTTGTCAAGTTGCAAGTATGACGCCTGCAACATAACATTACACATTTGCTGATAGTTTGACTGTGTGTACACTTGGAATTTTAATTGTAAAAAAAAACAATAGCCAATAAATAGAGTTTCCCTCTTATTTCATGCATCAATAGATTAATGGTTTGATGTAGTTTTTTTTTGCATGAATGTAGTCAAAGAGTGGGAGAGTATAATTGGTTTGATTTTTCCAGAACAATACACGGTTTCACAATATTTTTGCTATGAGGATTCAAAGCATACTGTCCGTTCTTCTATACTATTATAAAATTGTTTAATGCCAAATTTTGTATATTAAAAATAATTAAAAAAAAAACTACTTAAATCGACTAATTAAGAAAATCTGTCTTCTTTGTTCTTCTAAAACCAAATACATCGATGTTTGTTTGTTTGAGCTTCACGTAAAAACCAGCAGGTAGATTTTGATCAAACTTAAAGGTATTATTTCGACTTAAATACTGCGGCATGTTTCATCAAAATCCTTACTTTAGTAGCCACCGTTAAGGTATGAGAGCTCAAGAAAAAGTGCTTCTAAGGTTTTTTTATAAAAATCTATTATTGCTTCGGGATTTCCCATGTAGCGGAAACCGTCATTCACGCGGGCGGAGTCGCGGGCAAAAGCTAGTGACAAAATATTAACCTCCCTGCTGAATCTCGAAATAGTTGATTTGCAGTTGAGTGGTGAATAAGGAACAAACGTTAAGAAGACAAAAAGGCGGACAGACAAACGCATTTTCGCAATTGTTCTACTTAATATAGTCCACACGAGTGGAGCTGCCAGCAAAGCTATTGCAAATAAACCCTGGCTCGGTATATGTCCTGCAGTGTTGAAATAAGAGCGAGATATCAGTTCACCGACGTTATTACCATAAACTTAATAATAATACGCCGTTAATTTTGTTGCCCGCTATTATTTATGACCGGAAAATATTATAGCGACATAACTTTATAATGAATAGAGATAATATTAAAACAACTCTATTAGATACGTACTATGATATTATTATTTTTATAGAATTGAAAGCAACAGAACGAAATCGCATTTTGAATCGTTTATATAACGAACTATATACCTAAATACATAATTATTCTAATGATGACATAATCTTCGGATAAATATCTCTATCAACAAATCAAATTAAGTTTTGGTTGGTAATTAAGTTCGGAAATTGTAGGAAAATGTAAGGTGCTAAGAAAATATAACTTACGCTTCTTTCTTCTAATCACACCCATTTTCACGTAACAAACTAGATAACGGTTACTTCCTGAACAGGAACCGGTGCTCTGTGCACGGAGGTGGATCTACCGGCGTCGGAGACGATAGTATCTGGCTAATGTCGTACGTCAATCAATCCGAACCACTCCCGGCTCTCCGGCCTAATGCATTCCGACTAGGTCATTGTCCAATTTAATATACAATCTGTATAACGCCCGTATATCATGAACTTTAATCATGAGCCCTGTTTACGATTGTAGCGAGTGATCAGACGTTTATGGTGGTACCAAAACAAACAAGTCGTGAATAACGAAGTCGGTACGCGTGCGCGCAGCCCGGGGCGCAAGCGGTGACGGAATGCGCGCGCAGGCCGCGTAACCGCCGAGATGTTGGAGGCTGCGGCGCTGGCGCCGGCGCCCGCCGCGCGACCTCACCGCCAGCTTAAAAATAGAAAGTCTCAACCTGGCGCATACCGATTCCTTTATTTTTACCCTGGCGTATCTGCCCACTATCAGCGCCGACGGATCGCAAGTAGGGGTATAACCAATCTTGATAAACACTTTCGATTCTTTTAAAGTATTATACTTAGTCTTGCCATAAATATTGTTACAAGGAAAAGATTTTTTTTTCTATTGCATAAAACGATTATTACTGTATGCGTTAGTTTATACATTAATAGCATTAAAAATAATGAAGCTCTTCGTAATTATCTAAATTATCTCCATAGGCCTTAATATTATCCTTTAAACGTTCAGACCAATTATATCTCTCTCTCTTATAGGCCAGTTATATCTCTCTCTTATCTTATCTTTTAGGGACTCCAAATTATCATGGCGTTTAGAGCATACCATACTCTCTAAAACTAACCATAAATCATGATCCAGCGGATAAAGATCGGGACAACGTGATGGCCAGTCTTCAGCTCTGATGAAATCAGAAACGTTCGTTTCCAACCACATTTGTGTAAATCGAGCTTTATGACCCAGTGCTGAGTCTTGCTGAAAGGACCGTTCTTAATTATGGAACGTAGTGTTGTTAAGAGGCTTAACTACTTTCTCAAGAATCGTATCTTGATATACCTGTACTGATGTTTTGACACCTTTTTTACAAAAATAATTATGGCTCAGTTATTTATTCCTTGATAGCTAACATCCCACCAAACTATCACTGAAGTCGGATTATGATTATGCTGACTAATTGAGAAGTTTTTATAGAGTTTTGAGCATAAACTCGATCATTCTATTTGATAAAACAAACTACTCGATAGTAAAAACTTTCTCGTCCGTAAATAGAAATTTTCTGTGATATCCTTTTGTTTTGATTTTACAACCCTATTCATTTTTAAATTATCAATTATATAATGACCAGTGCGTCTCTTATAAGCTGCAAGTCCTAAGTCTTCTTTTAAAATACGCAACATGGTTCTAGGTGAATAAAGATTCATTTCCCGAGATAAAATATTTTGCTTTCGGACAGGATTTCTTCGAATTTCACTGCTTTGATTGCCTTTTTAGTACGGAATACTAGGTGGACGGCCAGATCTTCTTCTGTCACAAAAATAGGAGGTTTCATTGTACCTATCAATAGCCCGGTACACAAACATTCGACTAATACCAAGCAGATGAAGAGTTTCAATAATTGTATTCGGCTCCATACCTACTTTGTATAATGCTATCACAATAATTCAGTTTTTTTTGTCACCCCACTCCATTTTAATACTACAAGAGTATTAACACAGACTGGCGCGAAAATGAGGAAACGCAATAAATATATGTAAGAATAACAGGTTCCAAATTCAAGTGTAATATTATTGTTTTTTTTTTTACATTTGTAACAGTATTTATGGCTAGACTAAGTATGTATCGATTTGATCAATAACTCCCAATTAGATATGTTTAGAATAGTTCTAAATTATAAAAATATTCAAATCTTCGTAGTAATAGTGTTGAACGCTACTTCTGACACAAAATTAAAACAGATGTTTTGGTAGCTAAACATATTATTAGTTGTACGTTTTGATTATTTTACCACCAAATATAATGTTAAGGCTTCTCAAAACAGGTAGTATTAGGAATTAAAATGACACAGCACTTGATAAGAATTGTATTCCAAAATTATTAGATAAAACAAAGTACCGTCAGTTTACTTGTTAAAAAAAAACAATATTTAAATTATCAGGTAGTTGGACGGTGTTTAAATGATTTTAAAATTATATTAGACTAATAAACATCTTCCAACTTTTTCTTTTTGTCATTATTTATTCTTTTTATTTTTATTGTCAATATTTGTCTAATGCGTAACCTTTTATGGTGGTAACTGCTGTGTACAATATATTATTAAATTGAATGATAATTAGACGATTCTGCCATTTAAACAACAAAAGTTAATGATTTAATCTAATTTCAGTTTTACGGCCTCACTGGTAGGTATCTGGAATTTAGAACCCATCTGGAAGTTAGAAGTGTCCACGTAAAAGATGAGTACTTGAATATATATATATAGTATATTTAATATATTGTATTAATGTATAAACCCACACTAGACATATAAATAAATATAAATAATACTGTGGACACTTTTTAACACGCACTAATCTAGCCTCAAATTAGGATTTCCTATGTTTGGGTACTAGACAATATACTTATATGGATAAATGCTATTCGTAACAATGACAAAGTTATTGCAGTTCACACCTAGTGGATGATGAATAAAATTAT
Source organism: Thaumetopoea pityocampa (assembly GCA_017165845.1). NCBI lineage: Eukaryota > Metazoa > Arthropoda > Insecta > Lepidoptera > Notodontidae > Thaumetopoea > Thaumetopoea pityocampa. The sequence continues at coordinate 13,308 of WUAW01038386.1, read as the reverse complement.
GACGTGAATAACTTGCCTGGGCTCTAACACTTTATAATTAATTAAGGCTTACATAAGTAATAAGTTACAATTATTATTTCTGTATAAGTCTGTAAAAGAATTGCCTAATCCTAGTGCTAATATTAGTCTGTGTTTTCTAATAAATGGAAATTAGCTATCTGTGCAGTAAAAAAAAACATATTTTTTTTATTGCAATGAGTAAAAAATATCGGACAGTCTTAGTTTATCGAGAACGGATTTAAAACCTTTTTTTTGCATTGGTGTGTAAAGTACGTCTCTAAATAATATCTAAGTTAAAATGGGTATTTCAATAAAACGATCTCGGATTTAATGCAGCCTTCCGACGAGGCTGTAAACCTTTACGACATTTTATTGGCATCGTGTACACAAAATACGATTACGTCTATATGGAACAAATTAATATCGGCGGCCATATTGGAGAAAATTAGAAAACTCGCTTCGGTTCCTGGACACGGCTTTCAATTTGAGTGTAGATTATTAAATAGGACTTGCAAATGCTTCAGCTTTCGAAACGCAGCGCGCCCGGTGATATACATAGTGCAATATACACCTTGCACGGTGATTAAATTATGCAAGGAAGCCAATTAGATACGGCACACGTCAAATGTAATGGACACTAAGACCCACTTCATATAAAACTTAAGAGGCATTGCCCACTGGCGCGACACGCCGTTTTTATATCGCGAATTCTTTTAGGCGATACAGACTGTGGCAGTATATCATAAACAACACAGTGCTATCCACCATGATAAAAATCATTATACCGCTTTATTGGAAGTGGCTAGATAGAGAGTACAGTATTATCCAGCATCTGCTGGCACAGGTGTTGTGCGAAGATTGTGGTTTCGAGCGATACCTGTGCCGGATCGGATGCGAGGAGATAAGAGGACGTCATCATTTCATGAACCCTGAAGGCACGGCCCACTATACTTTGTCAGTCTATCCCAACTTGGGATCAGGAGCATGACTAAACAGCTGCAAAATTAGGAAGGCTAATGCTTTCGCTCTCGGTTATGATATCTGCCGTGGCCGAGGACTCGAACGCTTGGTAGGCGGTCAGTAAGTTTTGTGGAAAAGTGATGAGGGTATAATTCCAGGCGAGAGTCTCTCTCAATTAATCTTATCAAAAACGTTTCGGACACAGGCGTACTATGTACGTCACAGTTTCTGATCAAAGCTCATAAAGCAGATCAGTCTGACTACAGATAACGGCTCCCCGAAGCTCGTATATAGATGGGCCATGAAGGCGTGCATGGTGAATGTTGGTCTATAGAAATCTCTATAGACCAACATTCACCAAAAACCCTACAGATTTTACATTATTATTTTACACGGCATTTCAACCGTGCTGTGTTCGTGTACATGTAAAAGGCACTTTGAGCGCTCAAAATGGATCGGCCATTACAATCGTACAATTGCGAAGCGTTCAATTTTAAATGGTGTGCGACGAACGGTGCTCCGCTTGTCGCGCCAGTGGGCGGTGGCTCTAAGAAACCCGTTCTCGAAAGGACGATTTTCTCGACAAATGTATATTTTACGTTTCAACTAACGGTTGCGGACTTGCGGTGACATAGCTGGTGAAGAATGTGATGATGTCTCCGTAGGTGGATGCAACGACAAAACACGTTAATCCACGAAAACTGTTATGCCTCGCCTTAAAATAGCCTTTATCACTTTCACTTAATATTTTTGATCTTATCTTCTACATTTGCTAAAGTTTTATTGATAGATTACAATTTTATCAAAGTAATATCGTGTTATATGAAATACAAAATATAACGACGACGAGACAAGTTACATCATAAAACAAAGCAAAATTGGAAAATTGGTTTTAATTCGTTAATTTTACTGTGCTTTTTCCCCATTTTTGACTGTTTGGATCCAATCTTGAATATGTATCCTTGTGTGCGCCACACCCAACCTTAAATGTTTTTAAATATGTATGAAATTATTTCGTAGACTTCTCATTATCAGTTTATTTAGCCGCTGAACAACACACGATGCACGTTTTTCACTTTGGACAATCCCAAGTGTCATACGACGGTTAGGACATAATAATATTATCGCTTTTAGCTTTTCAGCGTCTTTTCTTGGAATTCAAAAACATTGATTACCTAGTAAATTTATCTCTAACTAAAGAAGATTTTATTAGAGATCTATCCATAAAATCAGTTGTAAAAATGGCGACAAGTGCAGGTGGGATAAATTATTACAGACCGGGGATCATGTTCTCAGGGTATCATTTTCTCGCCGCGCTTCAATAACTCATTTCACAGGTTCACTTTCAAGATCTACGCCCGCAGCGCGGATGTGGCCCGCAAAGTTTCCGCCACACGTTGAATGGTGGCACCATGTAACTACTAGTTTACCTATTATCAATTCAACCTGTACAGTCGATATAATAATGATTATTAACTCACGGAATTATCTGCTATATATACTACTACTATTATGTTATAAAGAGATCTTTAAGTAATACAAAAGTTTAGTTTAATTTTATAGGAAAATTTGAATCCTGCAAGATGTCGTTCTGGGTGCACATATATTTTTTAATGATTTGGGGGCGAATAACAGAGTATTTTTTGGGTCCCTGATCATGCGGGGGTGGCAAGTATCAAACACGTGAACTTTTTAGCTCGTTAAGTTCTATAAGAATCCTAATAGGCAGAGAGCTATTTGTATTTATGACGAAAACTATATACATAAGAGAAATTTAGAATTTTGCCAAAGTCAAACATAAGGCCGAGTGGCAGCACTGTAGAGTTATCACAATCCAAAAAGCTTATTGGCGAGTGGAGTGTTTGAGATAGTTATAAACTACTCGGACCCAGCAGGCAACAGCTGCGCTGACTTGCGCAGTTGCTTATAGATCATTTTGGTAAGAATAAAAATCCTCACATAATGAGCATTTTCAGCAGCACGACATCTACAAACTGTGACACAGAGATGGAAAACTTGGAACATGTAGTGTGTTGCTGTGATGCATTGATCAGAAAGTGAACGGATCAGACCCTGAGGACTATAGACTCTTCATCGCTAGGTCAGTGTGTATCTTTATTCAAGTTACAGGTATTCAGTAAACCTAGTATAGGAGAGGATTAGAGCCATGGGTAGCACAAAAAAATCCCATAGGATCAACGTGTATTGAGGCAGTCACGCCTTGGTCCAATGGCTAAAAAATTATATATTATATTTATAATTATTTATTATTATAATTACTACAGACCACGGCAATATAATGTTAACGCGACTACCGTCAGACTATTAATTCGGGAAATTAAAAATGCAAAAGAGTGAGAAGCTGAAGCGGAAGAGTATAAACCATAACATTACAAATAATCATAAACTAACCGTAACAAATTCATGTTAATATATAAAACAACGTATAACATAAACCACAAGGCAAGGTTGAAGTTGTACTTAGATTAAATTCCACAGATGCACGCATGCATGCAACACACAACAACACCATCTTATGCGAGATACACGTAGTGAAATCTAAAAGGGTTAAAAGTCTCTTTAAATGGCACTGTAACAATAATAATTAATAAGTTCACGGGGCCAGCACACACAATAACAAGGACTTTCACGAGGTTGAATAACACGCGGATGCACGAAGATTGATAATGCAAAAGAAAAACGTGAGTGCACTACTACCTAAAGTAATTACTGTTACAGAGAAAGGTGTTTGTGTCTAACATCATAATAACATGTACCAAATTACAATCTATGATATTTATTTATTGAGTTTCGAAAGTAAATTCTGGCAATTTACGTTTATACAACGTGACTGATGAAACCCTATGGTAGGTAATACAATTTTTTCTCGATCACTTTGTTTCGATTGAAGATGCCATAAATAAATACATATATTAACGCACACGTCAGAAACACTTTCTATGTCTAATACTACGACTTGAAAACTTGCATAGCGAGATCAATCTCTTCGTCTATTGTTGAGATTTATTCATATTGAACCCTTTCACAATAATAAACTCGAATTATGAAAATTTGAATCAGTTGCTTTCAAAATAAGAACTGAATTATGTCTTCTAGTAATTTAAAATATAAAATGTATGTTAGAAGTATGAACATTTTCATATCAACTTTTTCAAATTAAACAATTTCTATCAAATAAAGGATTTTTAGAAACGCACTTCGGTCGATTTAGCTAAAACTTTTGTTGACTGATTTTCTTAAAACAATGACCGCAAGTTTATATGAACACAAGGAACATATCCATACATATAATAAAATCGTAAACGAGCCGTGTCTGTACAATGAATATTTTTCTAAAAAAACCAACCATACAGATTGTACCTATGCTACCGGAGCTAAAAATATAGTTTTTAGAAATTTTGTACCTGTTTTTCTGTTTGTCTGTGCGTTTGTGCACGCTAATCTCAGAAACGGCTAAACCGATTTGAATGCTGTTTTTATTGTTGCATTGTGACAAGCGTCCCCTAACATTGGTGTTTTGTTTCATCTATCATTTATCATTCATTTTTATTAAGATTCATTCGTTCTTACCGAATGCCCACGCGGACGGAGTCGCGGGCACAGCTATCCTTAATAAAAGTAAAAACACGTAGTTTTTTAAGCACAATTTTTCAAAGTTACTCTAGGAAGCTAACATTATAAAATTGGTACAATCGTAACGTTATTCTCAGTGAAGCTGGGAGTTCACGAGTGTCAATCGTGCTCGTCTCCTTTTCTATCGGGCATCGGTGCACGAACTCGGGTCTGGCACGCGCAGCCATGCCAAGCAGCACATCTCCCGTGCTTCATTCGCCTCGAAAACTTATCCGTTAGTTTAGGGTTAAATAACCTCAAATATCATACCAACTCCGCTGTACTTTCTATCTGATAAGGCCCATTTATTACACAACTCAGATATAGATTATGGTCTCCATTTGTTATTGCTATTTACACAGTAACTGCCATTACATAAACGCCGTAACTAAATAAACAAAATGAGCACAAAACTTTCAAGATTGAACTTTCAATTATGACAACCCAACGGACTGAAATAACGCCGCGCGTATCTTCGTTGTGAATTACTTTGGGCGTCGTAGTTTTAATTTAGTTCATTGAGCGTCGCAGTTAATGTTGTTATAGCTATGGATACAAATACTATTCTAAATGAATACAAGATATGGCATATTATGCGTTTCGTGTTTACTTCATAGACGAGACAACAAGGAGGAGTATAAAATACTGAAGGAGGCCTACATTCAATGGACAGAAAAATAATCATTACGGATGTTGAAAATTAAGAAGGAAAATAGAACAACTAAAGATCGCCATCCATCATTGGTTTGGAGACAGTCATTATACCGTCATAAGAAATAGGACAACTAATATATTTTTCAGAAAAATTATGTATAATATATATTTTATATACATTTGTGGTCTGACATCTAAACACTTCTTAATAAAAGCTTACTATAAATGCAACCGCAAGTGAAATTGTCGTTGACCTTCGAATAATGCCAGTGTGATTCTAAAACAGTGACCTATGGATAATCGAACTGCGCATAACGGTATTATCCGCTAGTTGATCGGAATAAATAAGATGAAATTTTATAATAAACATTTTATTACCCTAGACAAAATCTCTCTCAACAATAATAAGTTTCTCTTGAAAACGAAAGTCTAAGCATTTCTCTATCACATATTTTTACAAAAAGATAGGCAGAGATCTATTTTGAATGTTTTTGACCCAATTTACATACATAAGTTTATAGTAGAGAGTTACGCGAACTTACTTGCTTTGAACGTGAACTCCATGATAGAACACATGATACCCCGAACAATTGACTTTGTGACAGCCATAGCTGATGATGAAGATCTGCTGAAACGGTGTGATAATGCTCAACGGTAAACTGTTAAAACAACACTTAATTGTGATATGTGCTCGTGTCCTACAGGTATAATGAGCACTGAGACAAGGCGCCTCACGCCTGCATGGCTCATTAGAGCGCACCGGTTAACGTGGGGAGAGTGCCCTGCTGCGCCTATTGTCGTCCATCCCTGGGGAGAGTTGGCCCAGATGTCGTCCCGTTTACTCACGCACGCATAACCCTTTGGACTCAATATAGCAACATAGAAAAAAACATATACATACATAGTAGGTAAGATAGATGTAACAGTGATTAATACTATGAAAGGTGGTTAGATATTCTTGGAGATAACATACGGCATGTCCGATGCTAAAATACAATATTTAGTTGATTTAAATAATATTAATACTCCAACAATTAATAAAATAACTAATACTTTTTAGAGGAAATATAAATAGGAATTTTTTTTTTTAGGTCAGGGAGTACTTGGTCTTTTAGCCTGTCCGGCAAATAGACTTCGCTTACCCATATACTTATATGGGTAAGCGACCCCGGCCTCGCGAGCTACTACTGTCTCTTCCTATTCCTTCCGAGATAGTAGTATCCCATATCCTATAGCCCTTTTCCCAAATTACATATTTTCTCAATACACCTTTCCTACCTCAACCTCTTTCCTTTCTTTCCTTTTCGTGGAAAAACAATAAGGCACTTTAACATTTTAGGACCTCAAAATGGCGGTGTCGTGGTTCGCCACCCGACACGCCTCGTTTCCCGCGGGGGCGAAAAGTGGGCTACTGATGGCCACTTTGCTCGTAGCAAGTGGAAAGAAGTAGTCACTCCCTCATCCACTC
>WUAW01038385.1:2246-32587 GCA_017165845.1 Thaumetopoea pityocampa | reverse complement strand
TATATATATATATATATATAATTTTTTAGTGTTATGTTCTAAGACTTGTTATAATAAATATAAAATATCCCACAGGAAAATGGTGCGGTTAGTTCAACACTATTAGCTGTGAATGTCACAACTATTCCTAACGATGTATGCCGTAAAAGTTATAGCTATTTAACGAGCAGGATGTTTTGCGCCGGTGTGCCCGAAGGGGGAAAAGACTCTTGTCAGGTAACATGCTTTATAATGTACAATACCGTGAGGTGACCGCCAGAGCAGAATAGACCTTACCTTCATCCGACCTTGATACGGACTTTGATACGGACGTCTACTAATAACGACACTAACATATTGTAGCTTATCAAATACTAATATAATAGGTAGACTGATATCCGATAGCAGCGGCATCAGTCAGAAGAGCCACGTTTTGAATTGCCGACATATCTTTCCAATTTAATGAAACAAAACCTCCATCACAGGCTACCACAACATACGTTGACTTGAAACTGGAGATCTGCCGTGGACAGGATAGGCTGACTATGACAAGAATAACACAAGTCTGTAAACAAAAAAAAAAAAATGATTGTCGTTGTTTTTGAAAAGTTGGAATTCATTTCTGAAGTAATTTTCGCCGTTATATCCGAATCCGAGCTCAGAGTTGTCCTGTCACATCAAAAAATTAAGATATTTGAGGTTATGTATTCAAAAATAGTGTTTTGGGACACTCATGATTATGTACAAGCTCTACAATTTTTTTAGCTTTATTTTAGTAATTGTAATTTACTACAATTTCTTTCACTTTGAAATCCATTTTAGAATGGTCACTTACGATTTTTCCTTCGAGACTAATGATCATTTTAAGAGTACGTGTTCGTTTTGAATTCGGATTCTATGTCGAAATAATTTCCTGAGGAAACCTGCATGCCCGCATAGGTGTGTGAGGTCTATCAACCCGCACTAGGCCAGCGTGGTAGGATTTTGTTTACGTCCCTACTAACTATCTACTTTCGTCCATAAAAGTTAAGAAAAAGAACTTTTTGCCATTTGCAATACAACATACAACTTTTAAAAATAGCTACTGTATAAAGAATTTATATAAAATTTATGTTTATTTGACTAGGTGCTTATAAAAAATCTGATTCCCCCGCCCCCGGCCCAGAACCTGGGTACGCCCATGGATTGTTCCTTAACTCTTTCCTTGAAAACAGAGAAGAGCTATCCTGAATAGAATGAGGAAGTGAATTCCATAGGCGTACCGCACGCACAGTGAAAGACTCATTGTAACGACTGGATTTATGATGTGGGATACGCAAGAGAAGAGAAGAGCTTTTACTATATATTCAGTATATATTACAATAAATATTCTATTCCAGGGTGACTCTGGTGGTCCAATAGTTTTAACTAGTTCTGGACAGCAAGTGGGAATAGTCTCCTTTGGAAATGGATGCGCCCGGCCGGGATTTCCAGGCGTTTACAGCAGCGTTGGCGAACCTATGATCAGGAATTGGATCAAAAGGACTGCGAGAGTCTGAATGACTAGGTTTTACTTATTAGCTGCTAATTCCAATATCAAGATAAATACTTAATTTATGATTTAATAAAGGCCCTTTTATAAGATTTAATTACTTTCTTGTTTTATTTTTATTTCAACCAACTCTTATGAGGATTTAGGTATATATTTATTATACTATTATAAAATTGTAAAACATCTTTATCTGTATATTAAGGATATTTCGAAAATTCTAACCCAGATTGATTAATTAAGGATACCGAAATTTTGAATTTTGTTTTCTACGCGTCTATTAGTTTGTTTATTCGAGTTTCTCGCAAAAACCAGCTGGTACATTTTGACCACACTGTTTTCGTCTTAAAAATATCATTTTAAGTTAATTACTGCAGCATATTTCATCCAAAATTTTCAACTAGAACTTCGTTTCGATAGCTGCCATTTTAGTGCGAGAGCTCAAGTAAAATGGATAGGACTTTTTTCGAAAATTAATAATTATGTCAGGATTTTCCATTTAGCATGAAAACCGGCATGCACACGGGCAAAGCCGCGGGCAGAGCCGCGCGCAAAGCCTAGTATATAGATAATGTACGTAGTATATTGATGGTCAAGTGGATAAAAGAAACAACACACGATCAAAAGGCTGCAGATTCGATCCCGGTCTCATACCACTAGGTTATTTCAAACTCACGTTCGATTTAAATACAAACACTAATATAAGAGTACAATACTAATATACATAATGGAGAAGAAAAATTTCTCGAAGAAACTTGCATACAGGTATGGGTGTGTGAAGTCTACCACTAGGCCAGTGTGGTAGACTACGACCTAATCCCCTTCTTGATGAGTGGGGACGAATATGGACTGCGGATGATGATGATGAATTTAGATATATAATAGATATACGCGTTCCACAGGAAGTGTGTTAGATTCAAGCGAAACGGCCGCGCGCTGTGGTACCGGGGTCGAACTTACGACCTTTCGATTGCAAGTCGTGTCTGGTACCACTACTACTAAATTTTCCAGAGGAACACCTCAAATTGGCTGTATTTTGTTGATCAAATACTTTAATACGCTGTTGGTATTTCAATAAATAAAATATATAAATATAAAAAAAAACTAAATTAAATTTTTACCCAATGTTAAGCTGGTATACAAAATCCCATAGGTATTAAAATCGCTATTGCGCATTGAGTATGAAGTCTGAAGTTCTAATTACATCCATTCGTAAAATACACAAAATAATATGAATTGTAAATTTTTTCACTGTAAATAAATAAATGCAAATAATAATATAATTTTATAAGTGAATGTATGCAAGTTGTATTTTAGGGTTGTCATTTAGTTTTTATTGAGACATCTTACATCTGTTTTCCTTTTGTCAAATTGTTAGATAATGAATGCGGGACGTTTGTGAGAGTCATGGTAGCGTAGTAGATAAGGCCTCCTTTCAAATCCAAGAATCGAGGAAGTTCTAGGTTCAATAGCCAGCTGGCACGCAAACATTAGCATGATTTCTCCGTGTTTTGGAAGGCATATACAGCAGGGGACCCAGTTGGTGTCCCAACAACACTGATCGTTAGCAGAAATTGTGGAAGATTACGGGAATTATGTCAGATGGCAATCGGTCATCTGGACCTGATCCACAGCTGCATCATCTGCAATAAACAACAGACGCTGACGAGATAATGCTAGGTTAAGAAGAAAAAGCTGGACGTTTGTCCCCAGAACATAAAAGAGTGTGGAGCAGAGGTCCTCAAACTTTTTTGTCTTGTAGACCGCTTGTAATGATTTTCACTTTTGGGCAGACCCCCAAAGCGTAGTTAATATAAAGTTTTTGCAAATTTATCAACATCAAATGTGGTTTTGACAGTTGGCGTGGACTCCTTGTAGGTCATCGTTGATCCCTGGGGGTCGATATAGATCACTTTGAGTATCAATGGTGTAGAGTGTAAGAGTCACTACTCTGATGAAGAGTATAATTTAAAAAAAACTTATATGAGCCATAAACTATGACTACACTATAACTATGACTATAGTTTATATAATATTATGGTAACAGAAAATAAAGGGAATTGAACAAATAAATATATCTCTTATACATAAAGGTTAAAATTGATTGAAATCAAAGTAGAGACAATCTCCGCTATTACAAGAGCAACAATTTATTTCTTTGTTTATCTTACTTTCACCCGTCGACGGATAAACTTGGTATTTTGAATAGAATATGGAATATTTTGAATGAAATACACACACACAGGAAATATATCTTTTTCCGAGGTAGAATAACCTCGGAAAAAGATATATTTCCTGTGTGATATTCTACTATGCAATGATATAAAGTCCCCCTGAATGAAGTCGTAGGCAACGGCAGCTAAGAACAGAATGAGAAATGCAATCTGAAAATATACATTTATGCGTGGACTGTACAATAATTGAAATATAAAAATAAGAACACACCTAGATATTAAACTAAATCCTAATTATAGTAATACACGATAAAAATAAAATTTCTTAATCGTTACTTTTTCTCTAAAAATCGCTCATTGTGGGGTTTATTTAATAGTTTAGATTTTAAATTAGATAGAACTCTCTCAAGTTTTTTTGGCCTAGAGACAAATATATGTAATGATGGCAATTTCAAATATTTGAACGAGCAAGGAGCCTGCTCACACTTTGTCAGAAACGGAATATTATTTTATCTATAATTTTTTTGGCCTCTTTACCATTAAAAATGGAACAAATAAATCATTACCTTTAATAAAAGTCTTTGAACTGCTTTCTCAAAACAACTTCTTACTCTGATTTTTCCTTTTCGTTAAATGGTTAAATTTATTATTTTCTTTATTTATTTCTTTAGACTTCTTAACGCAATGTCTAGAAGTGGACTTAATGTCTGAGGCATTCTCGGTCAGTCTACTTTTTGATAGTACTGAAATAATAAAGTAGGTGCAAAGAGAATAACAAGTACAAGCATACCAAAGAACCAATCATGAAACTACATATATTCATCATATCTACATTAATATTACCTTTTGTTTTGTCTACAAATATAATAAAATTAAGGAATAATGTCATAATCTTAGGAATTATTTAATTGTCTCCAAGCTAATTTTCTTATATTAAAAACTACAAAATGATAATTTTACTAAATAATTAAATAGTAATTAAGCATCCCCATTCAGCTCTTGATTAGGGGAGGTTCATGTTTCTATAGTGGGGACGAATATAGACTGGGGATGATGATGAAATAAAGTGAACTATATATTAGTATAGATAAGTTTATTAAATAAATAAATAGTAATTAATCATCATATTCACTTCCTAATTAGGAGGGGTCAGTACTTTAATAGTGGGGACGAATAGGGAATAGGGAATAAAACAGACTGGGGATAATATTGAAATAATGTGTATTTACAATAGATGTAGTTGTAAATAATGGTTACTATTGTAAATAGTTCCGTAGATAATTATTTGAAATAAAAAAATAAAAAGATATATCGTCCCCAGTTCATATTCGTCCCCACTACAGGGGCACGGACCGCCCCTCATCAGGGGGATTGGGTCATATTCTACCACGGTGGCCCAGTACGGGTTAGAATAAAATAAATATATATACTTTAGTTAAATTGGCTATTTAAATAACTCTGCTATCATTTGACAATTACTTAAATTAATTACATAGCAGTGTCTGTTTAGAATATCTAAACAATTAACTCTGACGCATTTCACAAAAAAAAATATTCAATTAGAACGAAGTATTTGTTGGATGATTGATTAAAGTGAAGGTGGACTGATGAACCAGTGGAGATTGCGAGCAATTGGGGAATGCATTCACCCCCGCCGGCCGTGATCCAGTACAGGGTCGAGGGTAGAGACTCTTAACAGGCGGTTGCCTCTTATTGTGAGGTTACAATATGTGCAAAGGGGAGTAGACAGAGCTCGGGAGGTAGCGAGCCTGCTTCTAGTCCGCGAGACGCTGAGGTCGTCAAAAGGCGCGGCAAAATACGGATCTGAGACTATCGTAAGATATGTTCTGAGGACAATGAGGGGCAACACACCGTCCGACCAGCTACAGGCCTAAGAAGGAGACATCAAACGCATCGTCTGTCCACAAAAAGAAGAGGAGACGCAATAGTTCTCCTAAGAGACGAGAACAGATCCAAAATTCGCCGAAACTGTGGCAGAATGCTCACATGATTACATAACTTCGGTAAAATGAGCTAGAGAAGATCACCCGAAGAACTGGCGGGTTTTAGTAGGTGCAAACCCCACATAACCTCTTCAAGTTATGCAGCAGGCATTTCCCTGCGATGTGGTGATGATTAATTTACGACCAAGAGTCTCTCTGCCTTCAGAACTGGTGTAGTCAATTTTCGGACGCTTAGTTCTGCCAAGTAGTATATAATGTACATCTTTCCTAAAATGTAATTTTATTTTATTAAAATGAAAACGAGAACTATGTCATGAAGTAATTAATTATATTGCACAGTTATTATATCCAAGTGACTTACGCAAATTATGGTAGATTCCACAGTCATTCCATTGCAGGACATAGGTCTCCTTTAATGATCGCCACACTGTGCGGCCATGAAACCCCTTCATCCACCGATTGCCCGCGATATTCATCAAGTCATCGGCACATCTAGTCAGGGGTCTACCCGCATTACGCTTTCCGGTTCGGGGTCGCCACTCCAACACTTTAAGACCCCAACATCCATCGGTTTTGCGATCTTCTATTTATGTATTTGTGTGTAATATCTACGTAAAACATTATTATATATATATATTTTTTTAAAGACAACTCCCGCATTAGGATTAATTCCTGTGTCGCGGGGACTTTACAAACATTCAAATAACGGGAACACAGAACACCCAGACTCAGAACAACAATTTGTGGATTATACAAAATTGTTGTCCCGTGTGGGAATCGAACCCACAATACTCGACAGTGCAGTGGACGTTTAAACCACTACGCCATCCGTGCAGTCAAGCATTATATGTATAAGCTTTAATAAAGCTTTAGTCTTATACGCTTAAGTGTATTTGCCGTTTGCCTAGAACCTCCTTCCGGCCGATTGTTTTTATTTATTAAATTTACTATTTTCTTATTCATCTCAACAAAAAAAAAATCACGAATAGCCTCATAAAATTCTAGAATTAGCCACTAGACTTTTCTAATAATCGGAAATGATGTTTAATTGAAATTTTCAAATTAACATGAATATTAATGCGTTTCGTAGAGTAATGAAGACATTAACCACAGTGAATTAACCAAACTTAATTAATGGAAATCGTAAACTACATACCCACTAAATTGTCTGTTATCAATAACACTCTTATCATATGACAAATATTTACGTTAACAAAAAACAACACACAAACGCGTTTTTGATGGCTATATAAACGTTTCACGATCGAAACATATCATAGTTCATTCCTGATATTTCAACTATGAACAAAGTAATTTTGCGCGTCCTATTGTGTGCTTTCATCAGCAAAGGTAAAACATTTTATAATATTTATTTTCTGTTGTTACAAAAATTGTATTTGGTTGCTAACTTCACTTAAGTTATTGATATGGGATTAATTTGCATAATTAAACTTAATAAAGTTTAACAAATTATTAATTTTATTATTTAAAATTCAATATAACTTTATTATAATATAATAGCTTTTGCTTGCAACTTCGTGAATGTTGGTTTTTCGCTACGTGGGAAATCCCGAAACAATCATTGAATTATTAAAGGTCATAGAAGCACTTTTACTTGAGCTCTCGTACCTTATCGGCGGCTGCTAAAACAAGGTTCATGTACATATATTTTCAATTCTACTAAACCGATTTTGATGAAACATGTCTCAGTATATAAGCCAGAATAGTACATTTAAGACTACAATACATACATACATACACTCACGCCGATATCCCATAAGGGTAGGCAGAGACTGTAGTACATACTAGATACATACGTCACGCCTCTTTCCCATTGGGGTAGACAGAGACCACTTCAATCCAACTACAACAACTACAACACAGACTACAATAGTCTGATCAAAATCCACTAATTGATTTTTGTGTGAAGCTCGAAAAAATTTTTGTGAAAAATTTTGTTTTTATTATCTAAATAAAAAAATCTGAACTCAGGTTTTAATAATGTGGCGAAGGAAAATATTGTGAGAGGACTCGCATACTTGAGTGATTTTGTATTCTTGAAAGCGTGTGAAATCTGCCTATCTCTATTGGGCTATTGGCAGATTTCACGGTATGGCCGCATAGCCCAACATCTCTCATTCTGAGACCCGTGCTCTGCAGATAGATAGAAATTGGATTGTAGACGATTATATTTACTTACACCTGGCAAGTCAATTCAGATGTTTTAGGCAAGTTATTTGCCGACCGAGAAGTACTTGTTTTGGGCATAACTATAAGACATCGATGATGTAAGCCAAGATGTTAAAGTTGATAGACTCCCCACTGAAGGTATTGCTAACAGAAGATGGATTTAATAACGCTAGAAAGAAGAAGAGGGTGTTTAAATAATTTATGTCTTGTTTACAGATGTTTTGTCAGAAGAACATCCAGTTACTAAACGAGGTGAAGATAAAATTATTGGTGGATACGAGACAGATATAAACGAAGTTCCTTATCAGGCCTTTCTCTGGATAGAGTTTGATTCTGACGATGGTATTCGCCACAAGCAATGTGGTGGCTCCATTATTAGCGAGCTTTATATATTAACGGCGGCCCATTGTCTTGATCGGTATGTGTTTTTTATTTAATTATTTACACTCGTACACTAGTGGCATACACTAGTACCTTTCGATGGTGCTGAAATTACATAAATAGGTGAAGTATCAGATGTAAAACAAAGTGGTATGAAACACATGCTTATTTAAAGCTATTTAAAGCTTATATAATACAATAATTGATATACATATGTTCAATACAAATACATAAATATTGTATACACAACAGAGTAATACAGCATAAGTAAAATATAATATATACATTTTATAAACTCTGATTTAATGACATTTTATTGGATATTTATTTTATTAATTATTTATAACCGTAGGTGTAATCTATATAGATATTTCGTAATAAAAAATGAAAGAAACTCATGTTTTGGCGATAGCCGTTAAATGAAATTAAAATTTGTCGTATGTTCAAAGCGATCATATGGGATATGGAATTAATATTTTTTTGATTTTTAAACATATTAAATTTTAAAGGTAGGATATAGGTCGTATCTAGTACCGCTGGATCACCAAGGTCACAGGAGACTTATTAATCCTGTGACCTTGGTGATCCAGCGGTACTAGATACGACTTGCGATCAAAAGATAGTGGATTCGATCACGCTTTTATATCACCGGGTTATTGCAAACACGGTCGATATTGTAGATACCAATGTTTTGTCGAAATGGTAGATTACTGCCTAATATTCTTCCAGATTAGGGAAGGTGCAAACCTAAGCTGCAAATTGCGTCAAAGACGAAAAATAAAGAATATGCATTCTTTTATACAGAATAACAATGCAATGCTAGAATAACAAGATATAAGCTAATTTTCGGCTGTGGTAACTTTAAATCATCGTTCTAATTCACTCACATCACATTTTATTGATTAGTAGCTGTTGCTCGCAACAACTAGTAATCAATAAAATCACAACACAATATGTTTATTGTGTATGTTTACTAAACACGCGAAGAAACTAAACAAGCCGAACTTGTTTGGTTTTTTCGCATGTTTAGTTTTTTATCTTAGTTTTAATTACCGTAATACTCTACCTCTTTATACTATTATTACTAAGTTAATTCACCTTATTAGGGGTAAAATTTTGAAAAATGCTGCTATATGTGTACATTTATTTCTAACCAGAAGTATGTATACGAATTTTCTTCCTTCTTCCTTCAAAAGTGACGAACTTCCCATATGAAGTTACAACCCCTAATTCACTCTCTTAGGGACAAAATTTTGAAAAATACCGGTATACAAGTACAGTTATTTTTCACTAGAAGTAAGTACATTAAATATCGTGCTTCTTCCTTTGTTAATGACGAACTTCCATATAACTTTTCACCCCTTATTTTACCCCCTTAAAGGTACAAATTTCAAAAATGATTTCTTAGTGGAAGCTTACAACATAAAAGGTATCAACTGCCAAAATTTCAAGTTTGTAGCTTCAGCGGTTTATTCTCTGCGTTGATGAATCAGTCAGTCAGACAGGACAAGAAATTATACTTATTGTATGTAGAGATTAACTGCAAAGTGCCACTTCGCTTGCAAGGTAACTTACTGACGATGATTATTCATAATCTATTTCTATCCTATTCTTTGGCATTATATCTACCTCCTTGCCAATCCTTGCTAAAAACAATTGACTCAGCGGTTGAACTTTGAAAAAGTAACAGAGTTAATCAAACTTTTGCTTTTATTATATTTGCTGAAACTTGCAACTTCTTTTGCAATAATATAGTGTTGATAATAATAATGTGGAGATTCATAGTTTATATCTGACGATTCACAGTTTATATCTGTTTGTTTGAGGATGATTCATAGTTCATATTCAAAATATATAAAAGTTTATATCTTGGGTTTCAAATTTAGTTATCTGCTAACATTAATCGATTTGGCGACCGAGGCGTGAGCAGGTAAGAAAAGCAGACAAACCTACCGATAGACCGACAGATATACGCTTTTTACTGTTATTGCAAGTATATTAGTATGCAGTGTAGATTATGCTCATTATAATATTCAGCCCGTAGAAAATAATTATATAGATTTTATGATTTTTATAACTAATTAATTAGATTAAAACTGCTTTTGAAGATCATAATAAATTGCTTCGTTATGGGTATGTACTTTTGGTGTTCTATTGGAATGTGTTCGATTTTTAATTTTACATCATCATTATCATATCAGCCCACAGACATTCTCTGCTGGACATAAGCCTCCTCTACTGATCGCCACACCGAGCGGGCTTTGAGCCGCCTGCATCCATCGATTGCCCGCGACCTTCCACTAGGTCAACGGTCCACCTAGTCGGAGGTTTTAATTTTTATAACATAGTAATTATTACGATATAAATTTAATAATGTGAAATCATTCTTTATTTTAGAGCGCGGAATATTGATATAATAGTTGGCAGTACAAACGCTGATACTAATGGCCAAGAGTTTAACTCAGAAGAATTCGTTCAACACCCTCAGTACAACTCCGGTACAAGAAATTATGATGTTGGTATGATTACACTTCCGATGGAAATAGATATAAATGGTATAAGTACAAAAGCAATAGAGTTATCTAATGATAACGATGTGCCAGTTGGTGAAGATTTACTTGTTTCGGGGTGGGGTGCTACCAAAGTAAGTATTATTGAAGAGTTTTCGAGCAGTATTAATCAAAAAGTAAATTAGATTTTACCATGTCTCAAGTTTTATAGGTCAATCAACTATATTTTATTAGCAGTGCATATTTTTTAGCAGTGCGTATTTTTTAGCAGTGCGTATTTTTTAGCAGTGCGTATTTTTTAGCAGTGCGTATTTTTTAGCACTGTTACGATACAGTAATACGAAAGTCGTGCGTTAGATAACGTGATGCTTGCGGGTACCATGGTCGGCCTCCGGGCTAATACTTTGTGTGGTTACTAAGCATCCACTCTATACTTATAAAGAATTCCAGTTATATAAATGTCTGTTCTCTGATGTTATGCAGAATAAACCAAGTATGAGAAAGAACCGCTGGTGCTTTCCTTGCAGTCTCTCAGACTCTTCTATAATGAAATTTCCACGGAATCCTAGTGAAGAACGTGCATACATACATAATCGATACATATATAATCCTAGTGATTAAAGTGTAATACAGCAGATATTATTTGCTTCGTCTAACTGTTATGCATCGAGGGTGATAATGTATTAATACATTGTGTCTTCGAATGGGTGTTAATGTAGCAGGAAAAATGAACACCACAGCGAAACAAGCGCTTTATATCCTCATATTGAGTTTGAAATTCACTGTTGTGGGTATGTATATATACGATATTGTTTTCAATACAAATGCTCCTTGTGTAATATAGGCGGAAAACAATTTTGTTTTTTTAAAGACACCTCCCGCATTAGGATTAATTCCTGTGTCGCGGGGATTTTACAAACATTCAAATAACGGGAACACGGAACACCCAGACACAGAACAACAATTTGTGGTTTACACAATGTTGTTGTCCCGTGTGGGGATCGAACCCACAACACTCGACAGTGCAGTAGACGCTTAAACCATTGCACCATCCGTGCAGTCTAGTAATTGTACTAAGATTTAAGATTCACACAATGAGAAACAAATATTAAAAGGTGAAATAATTGAAAACATCACCATCACTGTAATTATCAGCCCACAGACGTCCACTGCTGGACATAGACCCCCTCCAATGATTGCCACACCGAGCGGCTACGAGCAACTGCATATATCCATTACCTGTAATACTAATTAGATCATAGATCCACCTAGTCGGCGGTTGACCCATATCACACCTTCCAGTTCGGGGTCGCCACTCCAACATTTTAGGACCCCAAGCTTCATTGGTTCTGCGAATTATGTGCTCCGCCCACTGCTATTATTTTCAGCTTTGCAATCATTTGTGCCACATCGATGATCCTGGTTCTCCTGTGGATTATCTCATTGCGGATCCTGGTTCGCAGGGAAATTCCGAGCATGACTCTTTCTATTTATTGCTCGCTGCGTGACCTTGAGCTTCCTTATAAGGTCCAAATTGGGTAACCCATTGCAGATTTTATATCACAGAATAAATTCTAAGCTCTTTCCAATCATTAAACACTCTAATCGCCAATATACCATATCATTGGCGTGCATATTTTGTAACTTCGAATTCTTAATAAGCTGATTCATTAATTTTCCGAGCCACACATCAGGCCAGAAAATGCTATTCATTACACTTACCCAAACGTGTTCAATAAATTTACATTTTTTTTTTAAATTTTTAATTGTGAATATTTTTTTTCATGTACAGGAAAACGGCACGGCCAGCGGTATTATAAGAGCTGTTACTGTTAAAACCGTATCTAATAAATCATGTCGTAGATATTTCAAAAATATAAACAACAGTAAGTTTTGCGCTGGAGTACCTGAGGGCGGAAAGGACGCTTGTCAGGTAACACATTTTGAATCATACCTCCCTTCATAATAGGGGCAAATGAGAATGACTTTTAGTAAACTATCACTACTGCGCATTTCTATCCACGAGCATAAATGAATGGTAGATTGTTAGACTTTTCGGGGAAGGTGGATGCAATGAGAAATGTTATCCATAAAAGTGATCTTCAGGAAGAACAAAGCAATGTTTGACTAATGCAGTTATGATTGTCGACATGTTTAATGAACACTGTGGCTGTGATGTTGAAATACTAGGTAAAGCAAGTCAGTCACCTCTGAGAAGTGCTCAAAACAGTGAGGCACCGAAATTTATCGATAAGTCCCAAAGCCCCGCGTTGTGTCTATGAAAGCCACCACAGATTTTGGAGATCTAGAAAACATAGACTCTTTTTAGTTGTCAATCCGAAAAAATCGGCCGATTTAGAGTCTGGAATTCCATATTGGACGACAACAAGTCGCTCGTGATTTATGCATTAGTAATAGGGAAATCTGAAATCGGGGAGATTTGCTGTGGATTTCATTGTTGGGAGAATAAATAACCAAATAATTTAACTATATCGAGCGCCAAACTTCATTCCACAAGTCTTGGCGTTGCTCTTTTAAGATATTTGCAACGTGCGATGTCATAATGACATACAAAAGTATTTTTATTTTACTAAAAAGTAAACGTTATTTGATTTGAAAAAAAAATACATGTATAGAGATAAGCATATTTTTTTAAATTATTGTGAATTGTATATTTTTGAAAAAGAAATACACCTCTCTCCTCCTAGTCATATCTCCTATATGGCTGCAAGTTCTTCTTGAAACTTAATCCAAATCTCATATTTCGAATAGCAATGCATGTTATATTTTATCATGAAATGGGAGTATTAATGTTTCTATATGTAAGCAAGTAAGCGATTATCAAACTCAGTTCATCTACAATACACGGGTATGAAGCTCCCCTGGTAGCTTTAATTATTAACTTAGACATGGTTCGTTAAAGTAGAATGTAGCCAAGATGGATTATCAATTCAAGCATAAAGTTTAAATGTGATCTCTTCTGTATGGATTGTGGATACTTCGAGGATGATGACAGTCGGTCATCTAAACCTGTCTTACATTTACTTTATAACAACAGAACCTAAATTAGGATAAAGCTAGGCTCGAGAAGGAAGATCAAATCGTAGTTGTTCGAAGTTGAAGTGGATGAGAAGTGGAAAAGCGTGTGGAGTAAAATAACATCTAGAAGTTGTTTTATCAAAACTAAATCAATTATCCTGAATATTTTTTTTATTCTGTTTTATGAATATTTTTGTTCTCACGAAGGAAGTTTTATTTTATTAAATCCTTTTGCCGATAAAGGTGTAGTCACGTTCATATGCAGGCCATGAGTGGTCACCCAGAGTGACTGAGTATGTGGTGTGATGAGTGTATACATTTTTACTGTAGCAAACGCAATGCACAAATATTGAATCACAGCTATGTATAGTTACAGTACAGTGTAGCTACAAAATACCTTACCATATGGCAGAAAGAACGCATGCGCTGTGCGCATCATTGAGCAACATAACTACGATATTTATTTGAGCAGGTATTTGTTATATATGAGCAGATTATGTCTGTTTCGATAACGTTACCGAATCGGTATTTCTCGGTTGTTTGTAATTTGTAATCCCCAATGGACATTTATAAATATATTTTTAAACAAAACGGAACTATATACGTGCGTAATAATTGGAGATGATCTTAAACACAAATTTATGTTATATAATAGAATATCTATAAAATAAAGAAAATGGATAAAATATATTCTCTTATACTATAAGAGAGTCTATTTTATCTGAGCTCAATTATAATTATTTCATTTCAGGGTGACTCAGGTGGTCCAGCCGTCTTGACTAGTACCGGAGTGCAAGTGGGAATAACCTCATATGGCAGAGGATGTGGTCGCCGAAAGATTCCGGGCATTTACGCTAGAGTGGGAGATCCGGTGATCAGAAATTGGATTAAGGAAGTATCGGGAATCTAAATGGCTGATTTCTCATATCATTTTCGAAATTCTGTTATATTATTCTGTTATATTATACAATATTTACTAAATGAATTTGTGTAAATAATCTGAATATAATATCACTGGAATTCTTGAGCCGTAGTTTTATTTTTCCAAATACGTAATTATCTAATATTAAGTTGAAAATGTTATATTTTTAATGTGAACATACATTTCACATTATTTCATTTCTCCAAAAATCCTTGTAGATATTAGATGTAAGATTCATTAACCATCTAAAATTCGACCATTGTAAGAATTGCTTATTTCAATGATCGGCTCAAATATTGATTATTGATTAGATCATAACATTTTTCTTCTATCCTAGATGGGTATTGGCAACAGCAAGGAATATGCAGGTCATCTTATGGATATTTTTCATTTGAGTAAAGCATTTTACGGAAATCCGGTCTTTGAACTTCTGGAACTCTATCTTTTTCTCTCTTATTCATTAGTAAAACTCATCAGCACTTAAATGGTAGATATCTGTAAGAATGTTGCTTCTGAACAGTAGTTCTATTAACATAGTTGTCATCTCCAGTCCAAATTCGTCCCCACTACAGGGCTATGGACCTACCCTGATAAGGGGAGGGGGATTAGGCCGTAGTTACCGTCCTGGCCTAGTGCGGGTTAGTAGACTACACATACCCACGTGAGCATGCAGGTTTTCTCACGAAGTTCTTCTTGTCCGTTAAGTACATTGGTGTCTACAATGTAGGCCGTACGTGAATTACAAATAGTAACTCAGTGGTAGGGGACCAGGATCGAAACCACGACCCTTCGATCGTAAGGCGTGTCTAACACCACTACACCACCGATGTACAATGGCCTTTATCAAGTACCAAGACAAAATTTTATTCAGTAGAAATATAAAAATATTTTGGGCACAGAGGTCTAGACCCTTAGTTTCCAAAGTAGTGTAGTAGTGGGGGTCTACCCCAGGGGTCCACAGGAGACTCGACGAGGGTCTACGTTAGCGTACGCAAATTTCCATAAATCTAATCTTCACATTTTTTGTCGAGTTTTGGGAATATGGTAGAAATGTAGCGGTAGGGGGTCCACCGGAACCAGCTAAATTTTGAAAGTGGTCTATGAGACAAAAAGTCTGGGAACCTCTGGTGTAGACAGACATCGTGCCGTTTTAATGTGTGCAAACCCCACATGACCGTTGAGCCATGAGGGCATGCCGAGAGCGGAGCAATGGTATGCGTGAGGATTGTTGCACTTAAAAATGTAAAATATGTATAGTATATTATATGAAATACTAGCTTATACCTGCGTCTTCGCTCGCGTTGGTGCTCAGACATATTGAAAATACATTTTTTTATCACTCGAGAACAGTTTTTTTTCGGTATAAAAAGAACTCTAAGTCCTTCTTTGTACCCCTGATAATGTATATACAATATTTCATGATTATCGTTTGAGTACTTAAGGCGCGAAAGCGTAAAATACAAAAAAACTTACATTCGTATTTATTATTTTAGTTACGATTAATAGCTTTTATTTGTAGGAAATGTGAGTGGATGTGTCGAAATAGAGCGCCCAGGAAAAATTATCTTAACCATATCAACAACTTGTTCCAAAAAGGTCAAGTTCGTAGTACCCTTAATTAACAAGTGAAAATGAAAAGGTGTATGAATGTGGATGAGGCGAGAGATGGGATGATGAGATGATGAGAGATGATGTGTCAGGATCGTATTATAGTAATCACAGCAACACTCAACAGAGATCACAGCAAACTGTGATCTCTGTCTATCTTTTTGGGTACCGGCGTGAATGTATGTATGTACTTGTAGGAAAGTTTACGCTTTCCATAATTTAGATCAGAAAAACAAAGCTATGCGTAATGTGCTCAAATTAATAGTTGTGACGATTTAGTTTGTAAAACGTCGCTGCAATATCAGGGTTTATTATATCAAATTAGTTTATTTTTATTATCATCATCATCCCCACTCCATATTCGTTCCTGGTACAGGGGCTCGAATCATCACTCACCAGAAAGAGGATTAGGCTTTAGTCTACTACACAGACCTAATGAGGGTTAGTAGAATTCATACGCCCATAAGTGTCTTCACAAAGTTACTCTAGATTTTTACTGTGGTTTCGGGCATTAAGTAATATACAATTATTCGTGTGTGAAGTTAATAAATAAATAAATAAAGTTAATAAATTCATTGCTTACTGCTATTTCTGTGTTTTCGATTGTTTTTATTTCCTCGACCCGCGGTATTGTCAAGCAATGCCGTAAACTCCTCAAAACTGTCTATGGATATTTTAGTATTACAAAGATAATTAAAAATCTACAAAATATTTATATCAAAAACACTTAAAAAAACAGTATTTTTTAATTATTGTTACCTCTATACTATTATAAAATAATTTTATACTATTGTTACGGGTCGGGGGTAAATTAAATGCCGCTTGCGTGAAATAGTTGATTTATCTACGAAGAAAGACGTATCCGAATTGCAGAGTACAATCAGTAACCGTCTTCCAAGCAAATGTTCGCCGAAAGCTTCGTAAAGAACGTATTCCAATCGCAGAGTAAGGTTTAGTAACCGTAGTACACGCAGGTATTCGTCCAAGTTTTCTTTTCGCCTTTGTTCGCTCCGAATCGCTAGTCGTCAACTAACTAACTCGGCTGCGAGGGTATCGCGTCTGTTGTTTTGGCCCAGGTTTCGAGAACAATTGGGGACTCGCCGGAAACCGTGGGAAAATACAGCGTAAACACGACGGTTTTTGTAAAAAAGTCCCACCGTCAGTGGACTTTCGACCTTATGTCGTAGCGATACGGTTCATTATAGGAGATACGTTAGTTTTAGGTATGTCTAGCGGTTACCGCACAGGCACGATAACAACAAGGACAATGAACTGCGCATCACACTATTATAAAATTGTTAAATATCAAATTTTGTAAGTCAAAAGTATTTAAAAGAAACTACTAAAATCGACTAATTAAGGACGTCTGAAACCAAATCCATCGATGTTTGTTTCTTTGTTCGAGCTTCACGCAAAAATAAGAAAGAAGATTTTGGTCAAACTGTTACAGTTTTAAAGGTACTATTTTGCCTTAAACGCTGGTACGAGAAGGTAAGTTAAGGTACGAGAACTCAAGTAAAAGTGGTTCTAGGGCTTTTTTATATAAATCTGTGGAAAATCGAAATTTACAGATCGACCCGCGGGTAAAAGCTAGTTTATGTAAAAAATAACAGAATATGCGTTTTAGGCTAAAATTTTGTGCATTGGTGCTCAAAAAAAACAAACTTAAGAAACTTAAATTATGATTTAATTAAATTTAATAAACTTGCAAAAGCACCCTGGATATTAAGCACATATTGGCAGCGGTTTTGCATACTCAATGTGTCGACATCACCAGTATCAGTAGGCTCCAGGTACGGTGAAGGTGCTCAAAAAGTTCATCTTTCGACCTCAGAATACCCGGAAAACTGTGTGATGATCTAACGCTGGGGTATGTCCCACGCATGTTCAATCGGATTCAAATCTGGGGATTGGGCCGGCCGCCATGTCCTTCCCTGTATTAGTAGATGCTGTTAAGGTAAGAGAGCTCAAAAGTGATTAAAAAGTGATTTAATGCTTTTTATGATTGTTTCGGGCTTTCCCAATAGCAGAATGTCGGTATTCACACAGGCGGAGCCGCAGGAAAAACGCTAGAATTTTTTTAATAATAGTATAAAAGTTATAAATATATATCCTTTGATAAAAATATTTGTGCGGAGGACACTATATTAAACCTATTTACTCCATACTTAAAAACCCTTGTAATTGAAACTGTATGGGTGTCCAAACAAAAAAAAAATACTAAAAATGGTGTCTTGTATCCAGCTCCGGGGAATCGCCATCAAGAATAATATCACGGTGCTTACAGGGGGTGCTAAACAACATACTAAGGAATATTGTGGATGCTACGTGGTTTA
The DNA here is from genome assembly GCA_017165845.1 of Thaumetopoea pityocampa. Classification (NCBI taxonomy): domain Eukaryota; kingdom Metazoa; phylum Arthropoda; class Insecta; order Lepidoptera; family Notodontidae; genus Thaumetopoea; species Thaumetopoea pityocampa. The sequence goes on along the minus strand of WUAW01038385.1, from coordinate 13,956 downwards.
AGGAGGAATGATGAAATACACCTAAAGACTGCAACAGTGGCCTCAGAAAGAGAGCCATATAAGAAACAACATATTGAACGTCTTATCCACAATCCTAATCCGCTTGCTTCCAGACTACTTGACAATGTCAATGTGGTTAAGAGGCTAAAAAGAAATCACACTTTTAAACATACTTTACCAGTTAATTCATCTGATTATAGTCGGGCGACTGATTGATAAGATTATACACAAAAACACGTACATTAGTGCCAAGTGATGATAAACACGACCTGTGATCGAAAAGGTCGCGGGTCCGATGATAAGGGGGATTAACATAGGGCAAAGCCGTCTGATTCTCACAATCCCAATAAAGGAAGCCTGAGTTCAAGAGCCGTCAAACGCTTGACCAGCATGCCATCAGGGTAAATTAAACAAAATTAGGTATATAGTTAAAATTTTGAATGTTGATTTCTCTATTTGAATGTTGGTTTTGTGAACCTAACTAGAAAAAAATCTCTCCTTTTCATGGAAGAGGCCCATGACTATTAGCGAAATTCCAGGATCTGGAATTGAACTAATGAATAATCGTCAGCGCGTGGAATTTTACTGCTCTTTATTCCACATCGCCAGGTGTTGAAATTTATTTAATTTTTTTATTGTTGCGTAATATGCCCGTGGTTATTAATAAATATAAACGCTGTGTGGCGCCACCATAATAATAGCGTCACTCCATATCTTCCCACGGATGCTGTGAGAACCGGATAAGGGATGCACCAGGATAATGTGCAGTAATGTTATCCAGTTATTTAATCAAAATATGCGATTTCAATGGAATAATTGGATAATAGAAAATAGACGCTTGCTAAGCGTGGAGATTATGGAAAAATCCTTCCTTTTTAAGGAAATGCCTATGGAATGGAATGGTCCATGTTCAGCGCTGGGTTGTTATAAGCTCATGGTAATGATAATTATGATATATGTGTACTCACAAGTGTGTCACAATGAATTGCCCGCCGTTGCGAAAGTCGTATATATGTATACATTCAAACTTACTCGTGTTTTGCATTATGATTACTCCTCCATCTCGCGAATATAACATTTAACTAGTTGTAACAGTTCCTGGCTTTATAAAATTGAGCAGACCAGTGATATAAAAATATATCGCTCATAAGAGAAAATAAAAAAAAGACAACATTTTTACTATAATTGTTATAATCGTAAAATGACTGAAAAGTAACAATTGACATTACTACCGAAAATAAATATAGGTTTACAATAAAAGAAAAAAAAAAAAACAAATTATAAACTTCTTATTTCACATTTTCCAAAAAATATATGATACCTAGCATATATTAAATAATTCTTAGAACTTGTGGTTATATGCTAAAGTTTTTAAACTTTCGAAATCCTTTTTATCCAATTTCTGATATCCGGTTCTCCTACTCTGCTGTAAACTCCTGGAATCCCTGGTCGGGCGCACCCATAGCCGAACGAGACAATTCCTACTTGTTTCCCGGTATTAGTTAGGACGGCTGGACCACCAGAGTCACCCTGGAATAAAATGAAAACCATACATAAGTAATGGTGGGTATAATACAATAATAATAATTTTTTTTTTCAATATTTATATTATATAATTGATTCTCACGCTTATTATCTTATAACGCAACAGGAGATTATAGATGGGATGGAAAAATGTTTCTTGTAAAAATTTTTGATTTATTCTTATATTTTACTCCACAGAAAACAACTGGTCCTGATTGTCTACATGATCCTCATTGTTGTAACAGAAGTTAGTATCTCCCTATCTTTTTCTAATGTCAAACGCCAAAACGAGAAAGCTACAATTTTGGTGCTGTTAGTTTCATTTAGACACATCAAAATTTAAAGATTTAGACGCAATCTCAGAACATACGGACTAAAGATAGCAAAAGACAAACGCAACATTTTTTTGAACCATTTAACAGAAATGTAGGTTGGTACTCGCTATAAATGTTTGCTATCTCGTTTTAAGATAATTCAGAGGACTAGAGTCACCGACGTAGCTCAAAGGATTGCAGGGCTGAAATGGTAGTGAGTGTGGCATATAGCTCGTAGAACCGATGGATGTTAGGGTCTTAAGGTGCTGAAGTGGAGACCCCGAACCGGAAAGCGTAATGCGCAATCCCCAACTTGGTGGACCGATGACCTGGTGAAGGTTGCGGGCAATTGGTGGATGCAGGCGGCCCATATTTGCTCGATGTGGCGATCATTGGAGGAGGCCTATGTCCAGCCGATATCTGAGGGCTCATATGATGATAATGATGATAATGATGACCTCGTTTTGACGTTTCATATTAGAAAAAGATAGGGAGGGACTAAATTTAGTTAAGTTCTGTTACAACAAAATCGGCACCAATATATATGAATCATGATTTACACATAGGTTTTTAAAAATCCTGAGATGCCGCGATCCTAGGTTGCTTTCACGACCTAGAAAAATTTGAATTAGTGTTTTTTTACAATCAGAAATTATTTTTGGTTACTTGTCTTATATAGAGCAATGCTGTCATTTATTTTATCTTATTATAATCGTATCTACATCATACTTTAACACGTTCCCTGCCAGATCGTTTTTGAACACTTTTCATTTGAACCGTATGCCCCACGCTTTGCAATTGTATTGTGTTTGTTTCTGGCGTATGCCAGAAATAATAGGTATCAAGTGATAAATTTATTACTCTAGGAATTAGTTTAAAAGATATGATACTAGGCTGAACATTACTATTATATATAAAGAGTAATTATTGCAAAATTTGGAAAAGTTCCAAGAAAAAGAAAGAGGGATAAATTGCAAGCATTATTAAATTCAAAATATCCCAATCTATAACACTGAAATAAATACCGTACGTATGTACTGCGTACGGTATTTCTTTCGTTTATTGTACTTTAAAAATACACTGAACTGAATAAATCCCAGCTTCAGTGAATCAGTACTCGTTGTATCAACAGCACGCGAATAACACGATCATATCATCATAAATGCACCATCATAAATGCAACAGCAATAATATTAAAATGCCCATAATTGACTGTAAAATATTAATTTTAAAATTTCTTCATTTCACAATGACAATATGTAATGGTTGAAACTGAAAGTCAGTTTAAAGTTAAAAATCAAGTATGATAGAATAGTTATGAAAAAACAGGTGGTTTAAAATTTTCGGTATGGAGATAATTATTATACACAGCTCTATATAGGCCATAAATCATCTACATCACAATCACAAAGTTGAAAGTTAGAGAAAAATAAGGGTTAAACTTGTAACATAATATAATTATTACCTGACAAGCATCCTTCCCACCTTGAGGTACTCCAGCGCAAAACATCGCGTCCGTTAGAAAACGGTAAACTCTACGGCATACGTTGCTAGAAATAGTTTTAACTTTAACAGCCTTTAAACTGTCACTACTTGTGCTATTTTCCTGTGGAACAATATGAATTTGAAATAATGTGTAGAGTTGGAGTTAAAAGAATTATGATCAGCAAAATTTCATAAGATTAGCAAGTCAGGTTAGGGAGTACGTAGTCTTTTAGCCTATCCGGCAAATAGACTTAAGTATACGGGTAAGCGACCCCGGACCCCCGAGCTACTACTGTCTCTCCCTTTTCCTTCTGAGATAGTAATATCCTATAGTTCTTCACCTAAATTCCATATTCCTTTCTCAATACACCTTTCCCACCTCATCCTTTTTCCTTTCCTCTCCTTTACACCATGGGAATGCAATGAGGAACTTTAATACTTTTGAACCTTATAAGACGGCGGCGTCGTGGTTCGCCACTCGAAACGTCTCATTGCCCGCGGAGGCGAAATGTGGGCTGCGGATAGCCACTTTGCTACACCAAACGATCGTAGCAGGTGGAAGGAAGTGGTCTCTGTCTACCCCAATGGGAAACGGGCTTGACTGTATGTAGTATGTACTATGGTCTCTGCCTACCCTTATGGGATATCGCCCTGAGTGTATGTATGTATGTACGTATTAGCAAGTTAAAATGACAGTAGGTTGGTTACCTATGTTGGCAATAAGGAAATTTAATTTGAATCTGAAAAAGATACTGATAACTGCTAGTCGGGTACTAAGCGAAAAGTAGCCTTGTAATGCTGCGTTAGTTATATGCTGTAAGAAATGCTGAGTTATAATTCGTAAACCGCCTGAACATCTTTCAGTTTAACTCGGGAGACCAAAACAAAGCGTTTTTATGTATCGTAATATATATCGTATCATAATATATAATGATAAATTATTTATATACTGTATTGTAACTATACACAAAATGTAAATATATAAGACCAGTATGACGGATTTTACTCATTCGATTTTGGTTTTGTGAGTGCCTTTAGAATATGTTGGCTTTATCCTACAATTCATGGAGCATCTACTCAAAGTGATCTATATCAAATCCGGCTCGACGATGACCTTCAAGGGGTTTACCCAAAATCATATTGTGATGTTGAGAAATTTACAGAATCTTATATTTGCTAAACAGGCGTTTACCTGAAAGCGATAAATATGGAGAGTGTTCTATGAGCCAAAGAGTTTGGGGATCTTTAATCTATTGCGACCTTCAAAATGTGAGTGTGAGGATGATGGAGATTTCCTTTTCGATGAAAATGGACTATGTTCTACGCTAGATTTCAAATGACATGATTATGAATACAGAGGTGGTAATTATAGCGAGATGATTATGGCCCATGATAACGTTGATAATTACGTCACCAGCAATGGGGTCAAAGTGAAGCAGGAGTGGCAGTATCGGAAAAGGGAAGATCTTCCGACCAGACCGGTGTTATGTCTGGCGGGGCCTGCCACAGCCCCCAACGGTTGATGTCGGGATGTTGTATATACGCAAGTCGCTAGCAAACTTCATTCGCGTGATTCAGACTTCACTCAAGAGCTGCGCCATCTGTTAAGGATGCGCGGTACTAAGTATTAAAGTAGGTCGCCACAGTAATAAATAAAATAATTAATATTTATTTATATTAGAGGTCAAATTTTCAATAAATTGACTTACACTTGTAGCTCCCCATCCAGAAACGACCAGTTCTTCGCCATTCGGCACGTCTCTGGTATCAGCTAATGTTACAACCTTCGTAGTTACGTTGTTTATATCCATTTTCATCGGAAGCTTAAGCAAAGCTACATCAAAGTCTTTAGTATTGTTGTTGTATCTAGGATGCTTAATATATCCTGTTCGTCTTGTAATGTTGTATATTTGTCTTCCAGTCTGTCCACCTGTAGTACCCGCTAGCACTATTATAAAATTTATTACTCTGAAATCATAATATATGATAATGTTGTTAATTTCCATTCAATGATAAGAGTGATGAGCTTACGGTTAATATTAAAGCCAACAAAGATTAAAGGAGTTCAGTCGACATCAGTTGTTCCGTTGGATCACCAATAGATTGTTCTTCTCCGTGTTGGATCACCAACAGATTGTTCTTCTCCGTGTCTGAAAGGAACTTTAAAATGTACTCTCAACTAGTATCTGAAGGACATCAGTCGTCACTTAGATTTTAGGGGCTAGAGTGATAATTTAAGATGATTCAATTTTTAATTATCTGATTTCGCCTCACAGATACAGCAGAACTTACTATAATATTTATTTATTATACAACTAGCTTTTACGCATGGCTTTTCTCGCACTGATATCGTTAAAAACATATTAGACTGTTGAAAATAAAATTATTTGATAACTTTGTAATTTATTTTTTCCATCCCACAGGAACTATTTTTTTTTTCGGAATAAAAAGTACCTATATATACCTATGTTTTGTTGTGTACCCCTGGCAACCTGTGTACCAAAATTTCACGAAAAAATATGAAAGCGTAACAAACAAACAAATGTAAATTACATTCGCATTATAATATTAGGATATACATATATTTCTATAGGTATATCTGACGTGATCCCTGTAGACAAGGTAAGCTGCAAGCCTTGAATTTTTGTTCTGATTTTAGGGAATAAAATGTACATGTATACAATATGTACTTTTCTGTATTCCAACTGAACCGTGAACTTATCAGATGTGTATGTTAACATTAGAACCCTTTAAATGTGGTATGTGTGTGTTATAATTTAGAATGTTTTAATCTAATCGACAAAAAGTAGTCGTGTTTATTTTTTAATTTTCAACTAAGCTTGTTCAACAGATTTATATATTCAAGTTTTTTCAACAGTGACATAAGTTTTTTTTTCTAAAGTTTATCTAAAGTTTATAGCTTATTGAATAGATAAATAATATGAATATCATAAACAATATATTGTTGTTAAGTACACAGAACCACTTATAAATGTTAATTTTTTGTTAAATCTACTTTCACGTCAGAAAAAAACATTCTGACATTCTGCCCAATCATAAAATCACAAGAGAGAATTAAAAGACAATTAGAAGAATAAATACATTAGAATTATTAATGATTATGTACTTATGTATTATTGTGCATTGGTGGTGTAGTGGTTTTAGACATGTCTTACGATCGAAGGGTCGTGGGTTCGAACCCGGTCCCGTACCCCTGAGTTATTATTTTTAATTCATGTACGGTCTAATTTGTAGACACCAATGTACTTAACGGAGAAGGAAAACTTCGTGGGGAAACCTGCATGCCCGCATGGGTGTGTGAAGTCTACCAACCCGCACTAGGCTAGCGCGGTAGACTACGGTCTAATCCCCCTTCTGATCAGGGGAGGTCCGTGCCCTTGTAGTGGGGACGATATGGACTGGGGATGATGTACTTATCTGCGGTCACATACAATTATACTATTTCATAGTAACTGTATATGTTTTATTCGAATTAAAATAAAGCTTATGCCAGTCATATATCTGCCTCGTTAAATATTAATGCATAAAATCACATTATATTCTTAAGATAAAGATAAACCGACAAATATATTTTCGCGTTCAAAGTAGTGTGTTTTATATATGTCATTAACTGAGTGATGTGAAAAGACGATATTATGATATTCCGTTAAATGACAGTAGAGGGAAATTTTGTGTTGAAACGTTAATAATAACACTTCGCTTTGAAAGAATTAACCATAATTTTAATTATATTAAGAATTTTCTTAAGAATTATTACGTACCCAACTATACAATGGGCCGCCGTTAGAATATACCGGTCACTTATAATTGAACCACCACATTGCCGTCCGCTAGTACCAACCGAAATCCCAATTAGGACCTGGTATGGATACATATCTATAGTGGTGTCGTATCCGCCTACTATTTTATCGCCACCTGCTTTGGTATGTTGCAGTTCATGTGACCAAACATCTGCAAATAACCGGAAATCATTAGCGTAGTAGGTATCCTAGTTAAAATATTTTTTATTGAATTGGAAAAATCAATTAGTATTTGTCTGATGTATCCAAGAGAGAACATTTTAACAGTAATAACTTGTGATGACTCGTCAACGCTGTTACTGTTTATAATTCGATCATTATCTTGGCTAACATCTAATATTATTAATACAAACAAATCCAACTAGTCCAAACAAGGAATGCCTATGCTCATCACAGTAGAAATCCCCTTGAAGCTATAAAAACATTTATCCTTTTTTAATGCAATCATATAGACTACATAGAAATTTTATCTCAAAACTTATTACCAACAAATGTAAGATCTGAACATTTTTTTTACATACATACATACTCACGCCAATATGCCATAAGAGACTACAGTATATGCTACATATATACAATCACGCCTCTTTCCCATTGGGGTAAGCAGAGGCCACTTCTTCCCACCTGTTACGATCGCTTAATGTAGCAAAGTGGATATCTGCAGTCCACAGTTGCCCCCGTCGGTAACGAGACGTGTCGGGTGGCTAACCACGACGCCGCCATTTTATGAGGTTCAAAAGTTATTAAAGTTCCTAATTGCGAAGCCACGACTTAGTGGAGAGGAAAGGAAAAAGGATGAGGTAGGAAAGGTGTATGGAATAAGGAATATGGAATTTAGGAAAAGGACTATAGGGTATAGGATACTATCTTGGAAGGAGTAAGAAGAGAGAGTAGTAGCTCGGGAGGCAGGGGTCCCTTACCCGTATACTATTGTCTATTTGCCGGACAGGCTAAAAGACTAAGTACTCCCTGACCTATTACTTATTTATTTATTTTATAATAAAATTAAATTATAAGTATTTTAAAGTTATTACTTCTAAAATATCTTGTCTGCACAACTAGTGACAAAGCCAAATGCCGTTACGGAAGTACCTTGAGTTAAATTTATATCATCATCATCTCAGTTCGATGTAATTCGATCCGATGAAATCTATGTTCATAATGTCACTATTTCTTAAATATTGACGACTGATTAATACAGTGGCAGTGTCCCTGCTTTCTGTGTCAAGGAGTGTCAGGTTCGAATCCTGGTAGGGACAAACTGTTTGATGAGCTCAATATTTGTATCCGAGCTATGAAGGTATTTTTTATCTTCTTTATCTATCTATACATTGTATGATATTTATCTATATAAGTATATATATCATTATTTAGTATCCAAGACACAGGGAATTCTAGTTTGGGACTAGATCAATATGTGTGACTTTGTCTAGAATATTCATACATTATTAATTCTCAAATATGAGAGACTCCTTTCGAATAACGCAGAAAATATTAATGGTGAGCTTTGAATATTTTCTTTAAATTTTGCAATTATGTTATAAATACTTTAAAGTTATTACCTTCAGCGGCGAGAATGAACATAAGAACGCATAAAAATACCGGATTCATGACGTTTGCATTGATGTCTGAATTATCGCCTGCGTGAAACCTTTAAATACTTTTTGTAATTGCCTTATCTAACCATAAAACTAATCGCTGTTATAAAAAAGTACTTACAGAGATAATTGTTAAGTGAATGAGCTATAGTAAAACTACGATAGTACTATTATGCTGACGTAAGATACGTTGCGAACCAATTCTGTGTTGGTAACAAGAATGAAAGCGGGGAAGTGAACAGATATGTTAATTTAAACCGATAGTAGTTATCTTTGAAGTTACAAATTTAATTGAAGCTTCAAGTAATAAAAATTCAAAAAGACTTTTTATCTAGCCAAATAGTAATGTACGTACATACATACATATACTCACGACGATATCCCATAAGGGTAGGCAGAGACATAGTACATACATATATGCAGTCACGCCTCTTTCCCATTGGGGTAGAGAGAGACCACTTCCTTCCACTTGCCACGATTCTTCAATCTAGTAAAATGGCTATCTGCAGCCCACATTTCGCCCCCGCGGGCAACGAGACGTTTCGGGTGGCGAACCACGACACCGCCATTTACCTGTTCAGATTCAGAACCCTGAAAGTTTTCAGCTCGAGCTCCAGAACAGCTTCGATTGCCTAAGTGACTGCGTTTATATGGACGATTTAAGTAATGAGCTAGTGGATACGGTACGTACAGTGGGATCAAAATTCTTTAAGATCAACCGTACTGACGGAACAAAGAGGGTCACATATCAAACTTTGAGTTTCATGGAGGAAAGGAACGAGATGAGACTCCAGTCTTCAGAGGATGCATCGCGATATCGACAGCTTAATAGACAGATTTCAAAATCGAACAAACGCCATACTAGACGCTTTAATACTGATCATATTAAAGGTGTCGTGGAGCGAAATTATGGCTGTAATGTATTCTCGAGGGGTCTGTCTATTGGAAAGAGCCAACTGACGAAACTGAAGACTGCTGTCAGCAGGATTATCCGTTTTTATGGACAATTGTACACTACTAAACCACAACTCGTTGCAAATTTAGGCGAAGACCCTATTAACCCGACGTTATACCGAAGATATCCCGGTTGTTAATCTGTACGAGATTCGTGGGGCTCTCAAACAAGAACAACAAGGAACCAGGTGATGACGGAATCACTATCGAACTGCTGAAAGCGACAGGGACACCTGTACTTTGAGTCCTGCAGAAACTGTTCAATTCTGCCATACACGAAGCCACAACGCCATTGGCATGAAGCAAAAGTTTTGTTGTGTTGTTCTTCAAGAAAGGCGATAACACCCTCTTGAGGAACTACAGGCCCATCTCGCTCCTTAGCCGCAATATATATAAGTTATTTTCGAGAGTTATTATGAACCGTCTCGAACGCAGATTTCTCGACTTCCAGCCTCCCGAACCAGCTAGTTTCCGAAAAGGCTTCAGTACCATAGACCACATTCATACGCTAAGGCAGATCATACGAAAGACAGAGGAGTATAATCTGCCTTTATGCTTTTGATTCGGTGGAAACTTGGGCAGTGCTTCAGTTTCTTCAGCGTTGCTGTATTGATTATCGGTTCATCGAAGTATTGAAGAGTTTGTACAAAAACACCACCATGCCAGTTCATTTACAGGACCGAAGTTCAAAACCGTATTGATTGCAGCATGGTGTAAGACAAGGAAACGCTATTTCTCCGAAATTGTTTACAACCACGCTGGAAGATGTCTTTAAGTTTCTGGGGTAGGATGAACTAGGCATCAATATCAATGGCGAGTACATACTTATGGCAGAATCGCTTACAGACTTGAGAATAATGTTTGGGGCATTATGGATCCGTAATGAGATAATCTGCAGAAGAACTGGAGTCACCGACGTAGCTCAAAGGATTGCAAAACTGAAGTGGCAGTGGGCGGAGCACATATCTCGCAAAACCGATGGACGTTGGGGTCTTAAAGTGCTGGAGTGGCGACTCCGAGCCGGAGAGCGTAATACGGGTAGACCCCCGATTAGGTGGACCGATGACCTAGTGAAGGTCGCGGGCAATCGGTGGATGCAGGCTCATAGCCGCTCGGTGTGGCGATCATTAGAGGAGACCTACGTCCAGGAGTGGACGTTTGTAGGATGATAGCTACTGCTATTCAACTGGGAAATGCAGATGATGTAATAGGCGTCTTTCTGACTGACAAGATATTTCTTATCTGTTTTTCTTGTAGTTCTTGTTGTATTATGTAACATCTTAATTCATCACATGCACTCGTAAGTATTATTTTAATAAATTTCACTTTCGTCTAATTTATATGTCTAAATAAAAATGAGTTTAATAATTCCAATTAGTCCCATTTCTACAATTTGAGATTATATTTTCATAAAATTCTTTTAACTGATGTTACTATAAATAATCTAGATACATTTGTATCTACCTTATTTGCAATTAGCAGAAACAAGCTTGCGAACTTTACCTAAGATTTGAGAGAAGCTCTTATTTAAACAGAAATTTATATTTTTTTTTACCTTTGCAGATGATAATACATAAAAGGATACACAAAAATATTTTGTCCATAATTTAAGTAACAGAAATAAAATGTGAAATTTCTTCAACGTTAAATGTTTATATATTCTTTACTTGAAGTTTTTGTGTAACGAATGTAAATATTTGTTACACGATAAGATTTTAAGTTAATTAATTTTTGTTGAATAGCATTTAATTAATTAATAGCACTTAATTTTGATTGAATAGCAGGATAATACTGCTACCCGTCATCCTTGCACATCCCTTAGCTGCTTCTCACAGCATCCGTGGAAAGATATGAGTCACACAGCAAACATTAGGGAGAAATCCGCCAGAACAACAGCGGACTCTGACTTAAGTCAGCATGATGCTAGAATGAATAAGTAAACTGATAAAAAAGAACTACTTCAGTGTGTAAGAACGAACTTGCCGTAGTATAGGGTTTTTCAACAAGAACTTTA
>WUAW01038382.1:0-16913 GCA_017165845.1 Thaumetopoea pityocampa | reverse complement strand
ATCACACAAATGTTTGACCCTACCAGGATTCGAACCCGGGACTCATTGGCACAGAAAGCAGGGTTACTGCCTACTGTGCCAATCAGTCGTCAAATAAATACTGAAATATAGCAGTAGATTTTAATAGAATAACAGGATAACGCTGGTGCCCATTACCCTGGTACATCCCTTAACTGGTTCTTACAGCAACCACGGGAAGAGAGGCGAGGAAGAGGGCGCCACGTGGGAATATACGGCTAAAGTAGATACGTCATAGTACTTCTGTCACCCCGACATTAAATACATTAGAAAAAAATATGAATTGGACTGCACGGATGGCGCAATGGTTTAAGCGTCCACTGCGCTGTCGAGTGTTGTGGGTTCGATCCCCGCACGGGACAACAATTTTGTGTAATCCACAAATTGTTGTTCTGAGTCTGGGTGTTCTGTGTTTCCGTTATTTTTAATGTTTGTAAAGTCCCCGCGACACAGGTATTAATCCTAATGCGAGAGTTGTCTTTAAAAAAAATTAAGTAACATATATAAGTAACTTCTTATATACTTATTCAGTCAATATCCGTTGTAAACTATCCGTAACATAATTGCTATATAATTTCGAGCTGTTTTTTAAGTTATGCGGACTTTGATATCACTCGCTGAATTGATGACTGGAAGAAACTGGTCCTGGACGCGTGGACGAGCGTTGGTGGTCCAGGGAAATGACCCTAGAGGTCTTGGTGCGATTGAATTGATTTAATATAATAATAATAAAGAATAGCATCGGTTACAGACAGCTAGTCATTGTATGAGTTAATAATTATACTGTTTGATAAGGTTATTATATAAAGGATAATATAAGTTTTACATTATAGTCAATACTAGCAGACTACCAATAATGAAAATGAACTAAATAAATACCGATTTCGATACTAATTAAATTAGGCTTTCGCTGCTTTTCGAATTTCGACATGACCGCCGCGCCAATAGGTTGGTGAAATTTAATAGAACTTATTGTCGTAATAATTACCTGCTAAATAATAAATCATCGTCATTATTATCAGACCCTGGAAGTACACTGCTGGACATGGACTGGAATTGCAGGCGTCTTGGTGACCACAGTAGATTTTGATTGAATAATAAGGTAATGTTGCTGCCCATTATCCCGGTACATCTTTAAGCTGATTTTCACAACATTCACGGGAAGAGATGGAGTAACTTTTCGCTGAGCAAAAAAAATATAGACAATTTATAAACCCTTTAATCTATAGGTAAAAATATATAGACAATTTATAAACCCTTTAATCTATAGGTAGAAATATATAGACAATTTATAAACCCTTTAATCTATAGGTAGAAATATATAGACAATTTATAAACCCTTTAATCTATAGGTACAAATACGAAGTCCCGGTAGAGGAGCGAACGGTAATTAATAGAAGGTCACGTCGCGCCGTTAGATGCGCAGGCGCATCTCGTCATATATAGCAAGCGGTTGGCGTCCGGACTCTCTTTATATAGTAGGCGCCCTTTTTAGCCGCGCAGTGCACGTTACCCGTAATGTACGCACAATAAATCCATCTTTATTGGATTAGTTTTTCCAATTGAATGTCCAAGTAACCAAATTAATCTTGTTCGATGTGTACTTGGCGTTTTTCCAGTTTTTTTCTTGCCTGCCTTTGACGTGACTGGAACCTGATAAGGCACTATAAGATGTTCAAAGGATTTGTTGGACCGTTGAGTGTCATTTATTTGTGTTTTAAATACATTTAATATTTATTGCATCAACGCATATTTTATCGATCCGTAAGATAACTAACGTGCGTGCTTAATATGTCTCCATGATGCCAGAAAATTAGGGAAAATTATGGGCTGTGTCTTAAAGTAAAGACGCAAAGACAGTACCCAGCACGTGCCCTTTAGTAGTTCCTTTGGGTTTCTTGTTGCATACTGCTCAAAGGAAAACGAATTCTGCATTACGAACCGAACATATACTGTATATGTTCACAGTAATAAATATATACTGAACCTTTATATTTTGCCCATGGCTCCGCCCGCGTAAATGTTGGTTTTCTGCTACATGAGAAATTCCAAAACAAACATAGATTTATATAAAAAAAATCTATGAACCAGTTTTACTTGAGCTCGCGTACCTTAATAGCGGCTACTGAAACAAGGATCAAGCTGTATCTTCAATTCTACTGGACCAATTTTGATGAAACATGCCGCGTTATTTATGTCGGAATGGTACTTTTAATACTGTAATAATTTAACGAAAATCTACCTGCTGGTATTTGCGTGAGGGCCGAACAAACAAACATCGACGAATTTGGTTTCAGAAGCTCTTAATTAGTCGATCTGAGTAGTTTGTTTTTAAATTGTAAATTAATGTTTGATTTTTGAAAATTTGACATTTAACAATTTTATAATAGTATAGACAAAAGACTATACGCGTACTTCTGTCTACATAGAAGCAGGTAGAGGAATGCTCATTGGTCGTATTGGTAGTACGAATGTGTGTCTACGATGACCGCTACATAAACACATTTGTGTAACATGTAAAGGGAGATTATAGAGGTATACTGCCTAAAAAGAGCCAATTTGATGTTGCTTGAAGTTGAAAATTTTACTGTAAAATGTTGACACTAACACATAAAATCAGCCATAACACCTTACGATTCGCAAGATAGCCATTACTGTTAGTCACTAATAGGCTTTTGTAATAATGCGTAGAGGAAATTTATCGGGGTCGATCCTTGAGGTCGCGATGGGCTCGCCGATGCGCTATCAAACAGGCTGGGTGCTGATAGTCACCTGGTCGTAGACACCGTTAGATCGACACACGCTGCATCACTAATTAGCAGTGATGGACGATAGGCATAACGTCCCCGCCAACAGTCTCTTGCGAATATGTAAGATGAAGAAATAAATTCATATTCGGATATTATTTTTACAAAAAATACTATATATATATACGATATAGTCTCTATGGCTACCACACAAGTTTAGTGAATTCTAGCTTCCTGTACATTAAGGTGTCCTCAAAGATATCAAAACAGATGTTGCTCTTATTTTTGTATTTTCGCGAGTCCACAATTTGGATAATTTGTATCATCCCTATTAATAAAATTGGTAAGTTAGGCAAGACCGAGATAGGAATTAAATTTATTCATGTTTTAAATTAGTGGTAAGAAAATTTTGAGTTGCTATGCAACGAGGAATTGCTATCGTGTTCTGTAATCTCGGCCACGTTCACTGGCGATAGGCGACAGATATGCCAAGTACCGGTGGGTATTTGTAGAATTTCAACTGGAAGTTACAACTCTGGAGTATGACTTACTTGTAAATATTATCGTGGATGCATCCCTGTATACTTGATCTATGTTTGTCAGCTCCTTATTACATAACATGCAAGAGTCAAGCGATTATCAATAATTGTGGATGTTTTATCTGCACGTCTATTATCTCGCGAGGTATGAGGTAGGCAGAGGTGTTATTTGTATCTGTCGACACAAATAATTATTAGCACCGAAAACCAAGATATAACCTCGACTTTGATAAGCAAATACTCCGTCACTCGGTTACGGCCATTTTTTTAAATGATTACTATTCAAATGATATTATTTAGGTTAGAAATAAAAGGAGCAAAAATCAAATGTTGAAAAACGGTAAAATATATAAACAGTTATTTTGATGAATTCCAACTGACACAGTAATTTCATCTGAATATAGTCATGACGTGTCACTGATTGATTAACTAACAATTAATATACAGCCTAAATCAGAAGTTCTAAGTATGTGAAGTTATCAGGAGAACTTCCTCGTTTCCTTTGATAGTGAAGATGAGTGCTACGAAATTAATTTCGAAAATTAGCCCTTTAAAAGTTTCATAATTTCGGTCACAATACATGAAAAATGTTGAATAAGTACCTCGAATTTGTAAAATCGGAAAAGTTAAAGGGTACAGGAAAGTATAATATCAATGCGGACCGAGTCGCGGATAACAGTTAGTTTATTATTTAAATATGTTTCATGTAGTTAAACGTAATGTTTAAGGAAACGGTTATTGTCAATTGCGTTGTTATAGGTTAGTAATGATTGTACCGTTGATTTGGGTCTCAACAGCGTGGTGGTTTAATTAATATCGTTCACGTACTTCTCTTTAGATTAGGATTACAAATAGCCGAAAATAAATTCACTGGTGAAAGTGGATGCCGTGAGAACCAGCTAAGGGATGCGCCAGAATAATGTGCAGCAGCGTTATCCTGTTATTTAATCAAAATCTACTGCGGTCTTTAAGTCGCCTTCATTAGATCTCTCCCTCATTGGACCTGGTCTTTCGCAGGTTCATGATGATCATTCACAAAGTGTATTTAATTAGCAATTATGAATAGTTTTATAGCTTTCCGAGTTCCACATTGTTAATTTGTGTACAAACCGTTCTTAATATTTAGTCCGCGTAATTAGTTTGCACAAACTAGACTTGCAACTTAATCGTTTACAGTAATATTTTTGGCTTAAGTTAAAAATCGTCATTCATACATTTAGTGACATATATTTATTTTATGTTTAGTTATATCTAAGATCTTTTCTTCTCATGAGACGTGCATACAAAATATGCATATTAACTTTCTCTTAAAATATATTTAAGATTTCTATGTTATAATTTAACGGCGGACTCGTTTTTTTTTCGTTTGTCAACATGAAATTTCATTCTTGGAAATTCAAATATCTTAAAGTTTTAAGTCGGAAATATACCATGACGATTCGAGTCTGATTTCTTCATACCTCACACAGAATCTAATTTTATGTATGTCTATTTCAAGAATTAATCAACCCAGAATGGAAGCCTTATGATTTTGTTATGAATGTAAACATTGGATGTTAATTATTTAAACCTGGTAAACTATGAGGTTCTTGACCTTGCACCGGCGGCCTCTGGTCACGATACACCGGACAACACAACTAACACACTAACCTTATTTGCTCACTCTTTAATATTCATAACGTTTATTTATAACCTAATTGTTTGCATATGAATATTCACGCGTCTGTACCGTTTGTTTTTTAATTTTATGTGTTTGCTCAGTGTTAATTTTGAACGTTTGTTCCATTTAGATATTTTAATTGGCGACCACACAATCTCATTGCATAAAGTTTTAAATATTTCAGTTTCTGGCTGTTTTATACCTTGTGAGTTGTTCGTTTTAATTTCCACACCGTCTTCATTAAAATTATACAAAATAGTAGACATTATAATTTTATTTTCGTTAACATCATCAACCTTAAGGCATTTACTGTTAGATATCGTTTATCCCTACCTAATGATATAAGGAAATGTTTTTGATCATTTGTATGAGGAAATCTACTCACATTGCGACTACTGCTCTGGGGTTGCCACTCAAGATTGTAGTTTACGCATTTGCATGGCGTTACTTTTGTATCTCCTAATCGATTATATTAAATGAATTGTATCCTAAGATATCCTAATGTGCGGTTCGATACCACTCCAAATGGTTACTATAAATTTTCTTAATGAGGGTTCACTGATTTTGAAGATACGGGCTTTAGATTTAGAGATACAACGTTATGTGTGTACAAACAGCGCTGATAACTAAAATATGAATCGATCTGGATTATCTGACCCCGATCTATCAGTACTTCAGACACAGAAAGTCTTATTTACTTAGATTAAACAATAATAATGTTTATTTAAATATGACTCTATAAAAATGTACGCTTTCAGGTGAAATAGAGATATTGTTGTGTTTAAATAAATAAATTGGCATCGTGTAAAACAATTTCTAAGCCTCAACTTGTTACAAGATACGCAAAATAGTATAGTTTGAATAAAACTTCGTAATTGCTATGCAGAAATTGCTTATTCCAATGTTGATAAGTTCCCTGTTTTCCTCACCTGCGGTGTCAAAGTGCAGGTGTGCAATGGAAAGCGCATTTCACCTGAGCTGCGCACGCGCCGCCGCCGCCGCCGTGACCGTAACAATACGCAAGGTTGCAGCGATCGCCATGCTTACCACTTACAATGATTTACTGCCGTTTTTTGATGATTTATTGTGTTGAGTTGGTGGGTCGTTGATCTTATATTTACTTCGGTGGTAAGTATTTATTTATTTTGATATGTGGCGCCGATGTAATATTGCGTCAATTTATTCAATCCTGTGGATTCGGTGAGAATCAGCTAAAGGATGTACCAGGATAATGGGCAGTAGCATTATCAAAATCTACTGCGATCTCCGAGAAACCAACCAAACGTGAAGATTCTGGTAAGTACCTCCTTTTTAAGGAAGAGACCTATGTCCAGCAGTGGACTTCCGCGGACTGATGATGATGATGATATGTAATGTTATATATACTAAATTTTTTTTAAAGACACCTTCACTAGGATTAAATTCCTGTGTCGCGGGGACTTTAGAAACATTCAAATAACGGGAATACAGAACAGCCAGACTCAGAACAACAATTTGTAGATTACACAAAGTTTTTGTCCCGTGTGGGGATCGAATTCACAACACTCGACAGCGCAGTGGAAAAGCGACCACTTAAACCACTGCGCTATCCGTGCAAGTCAACAGACAAACTAGTTTCGTTTACCATTAAACTGAATCAATATATTTATCAATAAGTTCTCCCTTATGTCCCGTCGTCCTGCGTCGACTTACGCAATCATTTGGTACCAGTTTTGCCGCCAGCAGGTGTCTTCTTTTAGACCTAGTGTGACGATGATACTTATATCATAGATGTGAAAAATGTCTTTGCCTACCCCAATTGTTAGGTAGTATAGTGGTAAGTATCCCCGCCTGCCACGCGGGAGACCCGGGTACGATTTCCCACCAGAAAATCAGGGGAAAAGGCGTGATTGTATGTATGTATGTATGTGATGATAAATATTACGTTTGCGGAATTTGTCTGTCATGCACATTCTGTAGCATACGAATTTATATTTTGAGTATTTACTTATTTGTCTTCTTTTTCTTTATCAACTCCCCATTCCGTCCGTCGTGGTCAAAACTGTTTGTTTACTGGAATGCATTTAGCAATAGACATACTCACAGAAAAGTCTTTGTAAACAGGCAGGTAAATAAAATGTATGCTGGCCCCCCTGTGCGGTAGGCTTAATGTTTGTTGAACCCTCTAGGTCCTTGCGATAACATTGTAAGGACGTGCTAAATGTATTTCAGTGTAAACAATGCTTCTATGCTTCATACGTATTTACTTACTCACAAGGTGCGTGGTATATACCAAAATAGCAACGCTTTGAGGTAAATTTTTGTTTCTCATCATAATTCTCAGTCCATATTTGCCTCTACTACAGGGGTACTGACGTCCCATAAACAGGAGGGGGATTATTAGGTCTTATTCTACCACGCTGGCCTAGTGCGGGTTGCTGGAATTCCGACACCCATGCGGGCATGCAGGTTTACTCACGATGCTTTCCTAATGCGTTCTACGGAAATTAGTGTCTAACAGTACTGCACATATTATATATTCACGATAATTTTTCAGATTCTCATGTCGAAATCGTTTTTCTGAATAACATTAGTCTTTATTTTTTGTCAATATTGATGTTGATTACTTACCGCCACCAGACTCGTATTATCGATTGCTCCCTTTTATAAATAAAATTTTATATATTAACGTATGTATATAGTATGTATTAACGTAAATGGTATAAAACCTATTTTTTATTTTTCTCCATAACCTAAACTGACAAGCTCATTTAGATTAAGCCAAAAAATCTACTATCTAGTGTCTCATAATAATACCAACGTACGTATATAAGTCAAGATTTGAACAAAATTATATTGAACCTAATTTTATTAAAATGATAAGTCGTACTATGTTATGTCATGTCAACGCCATTTAAAGGTCGATAATAATAAGATAATTTAAATGCCTTAGGCGTTACGTCCATCATTTACCATTAGCGTATGAAGTTTAAATAAATAAATAAGTGCCACAATAAAGTGATGTAACAAATAAAACTTTGGATAATATCGGAAATAGCAAAATGCAATAGATTTCTAAATCAAAGTAACATATTTAACACATGAATGGGCGAACACAGGATTCGCGAGTTTAAACTGAGTTGTAGACAAACAGACAAACATGTTTGGAGCGAGGCAAATGATCTTAGCGTGGGTATAAAACAGTAAATATACCAAGACCCGCTGATGGCTTGTCCAATCATTCTCATTACAGTGACTATAAATTAATATTACTTTAGCAACTGTGCTATTACAGAACTAAAAAACTGCTCTATAAAGTCTATTTTCGAATAAAGCTTTTAGTCAAGATTTAATATGCATTTTATCATTAGCTCGTGGAAGTGCACCGCTGGATATGGGTCGCCTTAAAAAGAAGGGCTTTGCCATAATTTCCACGCTCGGTGGACGTCTTGGAAAATGCAGTACATTTTAATTGAATAATCGGATAACGCTCCTGCCCATTAGCCTGGAACATCTTTTAACTGGTACCCACTGCACTCCTGGGATCAAATGGAATGGTAGGGATGGAGTGATGCTATTATTATGTCACGTAGCAATTGCGCTGACGCCGCGCAGCAGGATGGATTTGGGTATATTTAACTTAAGAAAAGCATATTATCATAATATGTCTTCAGTGTGTATACGTAAAATCAATTTGACGGGGGTCACGAATAATAGCGTCAGAAAGAAG
This sequence comes from Thaumetopoea pityocampa, assembly GCA_017165845.1. NCBI lineage: Eukaryota > Metazoa > Arthropoda > Insecta > Lepidoptera > Notodontidae > Thaumetopoea > Thaumetopoea pityocampa. The sequence continues at coordinate 8,240 of WUAW01038382.1, read as the reverse complement.
AATAACACTGATTTATGTAATTTTTTTATATTCTTATGATCTTTTATTTAAACATGTTGCAGAACAGAAGTTAGGGTATTAAAGATAGAACACGCTAATGCCAGGAAAGGCGATGGATTGTTCGAACGGCACCTAGTACTATGTTGAACGCGCTGTGCTGAAATGATGCCTGACGAAGATGTACCAAGAGCACAGCGTACAGAATACGACCTTCGTTTTTCGATGAAGGTTGAGTCGTCAGGTGGAATGGAGGCGTACAATGTCCCGTATGTACTCTATGAGTGTACACAGGGAGCGAGCAAGTTCATATACTTTTTAAAAGCGAATAGACAAGCAAGAATTTTGCTACTGTACAAAATTTAGCGGAGCTTGCGAGCTATCAAGCCCAAGCAAGTGCTGCAATGCCAGGCAGAAGAGGCTTGAAAAATAGTCACACCATCCGAACCTCCGCTATAAATGCTAGCGTGACTCTGCTGGTGGGACATTGGGCATGTAGGAATAACTTGAAAGGTAGGTTCAGGCCCAAATCATGTTATATCCGTGCCCTCGGTGCGGCATGATGTGTTAAGCATTACATCGTGAAAACCAAACGGTAGTAAAGTGTGAGAATATTTGTAAGGAAACAGAAAAATTAAAAATTTAGGCTTAAAAGGACTCAAAGCCTCAGTTTATGGTTTGCGCTCAAAACGAATAAACACGCATGTTTGTTCACGTGGAACAGACAGAAGTGCGACTGCTAAAGTAAATTGTGGTGTGGTACAATGCTTTGCATTTGCCCACTCCACGCAGATGCTATTTTGCTAGAAATGTTGTTTGACCAAGAAAATAAATCGTCGGGAGGAAAACTGCAAGAATGAACAAATGTTTGTGCGTTCTAAATTAGGAGCGTTGCGTTTTAGTGAGATCTCTAAGAGAATTAGTCAATAGTTGTTTGCTATGTTCTCGACAATATTGAGTTAGTACTGGGAAAGGATACGGCAATGACCGAGTCTTCTCTTAAAGGATTTACTTCGAAATAAACGAACTATTGCTCTTAGAGTCACTTAAAGGTCGGTTAGTGCGAACATTTTCCTTCTTGAATTTACACATAAGCGGCAGTAAAATAGTAATAAAGTATACGTAATGAAATATTATTCATGCCTGGAATCAAAAATAGACATAATGAACTGACTATAAATTGTGTTTGGATTATAGTCAGTTCATTATGTTGTTCATTATGGACTTAAGTATAATTCAGGAAATATAATAATTGAAACTTGTTAATTTTAAAAATGTGTTCGGAATAGTAATTTGCAGTGTTGATCGATTCATTTAGAAAACGCTGCCTTAATAAGATGTCATGGAGTATATAAAAGATTGGGAATGTGGCTCTTTGACAATGTATGAGTTTTAACTACACCAATCCAAGATCAATAGTCAACAATTTGCACTTGAACTTTTTATCTATGACTCATCGCCTTGAAAGCACCGATCAAACCAGTAATTATATACGAAAAAGGGGCACAATACAAAATAAACTTGTCCAAGTATGGTGAATAATGACGAGATCGCCGGATGTTTCAATAATACTGCATCAGTACCATTGGAGGTGACGTCTTAGGATTCCTTTAAAGGAGAACATAACGGTGAACTCATGCTGGAATAATAAAAAAACAAACATTTATGAAAAAGCATAGACGACCCTGTGGTAAATAAAAATCTTTTGAGAACCAATAATAACTAAACAAAATTTGTTATAGAGTTATGATAATTAGATAGTGAAAGAGCTACTTTTATTAAAGCTTAAGTTTATAATTTAACTATGCAATTCCATAAGACCTCAACAACCCTGCATTACTGAGGTACCTACTAAGGTTTGACCACAAAACAGTACATTCTAAGAAGTTTCTTGTAAACATTTTATAGTGTTCTTTATGTAATAAAAGAGAAAATATCTTGAATCATTCTTGAGGCTATTATTATTATATGTTTCGATATAGCTTTGCTACGGAACGATTGCTTTGAGTCTAGTTAATGAGAGAAATTTTTGCTACGTTGACCTGGCCTTGGGCTAAATCGAAAACTTTGTTGCTTTATATTTTTTGTATCAATGGTGCGGTAAGTACCATGTAATTGTAGGTTTAGTTTCTAGCCGTTGGGATAAGCCGTTTTCCGAAAAGGATTTTAGTACTACTATAGAATACATCTCAACACGTTCCACAATATTATGTAAGTCCTAAAAGTCTAATCAGTAGAATTTATCTAGAGACTTAATTACGATTAAGATGATGATACAGAGATGTAGAAGACATAAAATAGCAGGTTAATAATATAGTTGGATTTATTTAGGTCTGCCAAATTACTATTAGTACATAAGTATAAAATAGATTATGGCAATGTGTTGTAACCACTTAATTTCCAATTCGACTCAACAAAAATGTGTTAAATATTGCTGCTGGCTGCTATCCTAATACGTCATCTAATTGTTACAGGCACCCACAGGAAAAGAGAGTCACTCGATTATTTACAGCCAAGTGGGTGGTTAGGGTTAATACAAGATCCAAAAGCCAGGAGAGGAGAAATAATTATAATGATCTCTTAATCACGTTACCATCCCAAAAAGAGAGAAACATCTCCTACCACTATTTTAAAGTTGGCTTACTCTTTGAATACATCTTAACACAAACAAAATTTAGAAGCCTATAGATAAACTTTGCTCTACAGAGTATATTAAGAAGTAGTGTGTGTTTAAGCAGCAAAACCCACCTAATACATAATACCTAGTACATTATATATCTATTTTAAGATGATATTAAAAACGACAGTCTTATTTCTAAAGTGACAAATCGTGGGAATAGATGTTTCCGTATTAACTGTTCCCACGATAAGATAACCAGAATTAAACAGTTCTACGTTTGTAAACAATATTAGCGAATAAAAAATTGTACAAATTGATTTCCATCTAGGACCTTGAATAAACTGTTAAACTGATCCAAAACCAGATCGGTGACATTACGAGCCGTTATGAAACTCACGTTGCCAAATACTTCAACCTCACCTACCTACGAACATCTTAACAGTTATATTCAGTCTACAACTCCTATTTTTATGATATTAAGGTTGTAAATCCTTAAGAATTCACAGCTGCAGTATCAAGTGCGGTGAATTATTACAAAATTATTGATTCATCAGTTCTAAATATTTTGATTATTCAAACTTTCTGATATATTATCATGGTATTAGTGTAACACGTTCAACTATTGATGTTTGTTATATTAATAGTTTGGGCAACAAGCTATTGATCTAACTAATCCTGGGCCAGAAAAGATAAAAATACTTTATTTTTGTGTGCTTTTTGACGTTAAAATCAAACTGCTTTTACTTCAGAGAACATAACAGTAATAGATATTTTGAAATATGTTAATTGCTGCTTGATTGAATAAATTGGGTATAACGATCACGTGAATGGCAACTAAAAACCCATAATGTCCAAATATTGTTGACGATTAAAAAACTAAACTATGTCAACACGACACTATAATTTACACCAATAACCGACTTTGATTTACCAAAAACATAATAAACCTAAAAAGAAACACTTTATGAGAGATATTTTAATGTATTATAACCAAATGCATCCATATTAATTGCAATATAACTAATAACTAAAAAGATTCACATCGAAACATTAAACTGTTTTAAAAGAAAAATGCGGCAATATTTCAGATTGTTATCGGTATGTCGAAATATTTGTAAACGGTATCGATAATGCCGATACGAGCAGTCACGATACTCGACTACACGCTGAGTTACAACGAGAAAGCCGCACTATTGTCAAAAACTGGGACACGATGAGCGCTAAATATCAGATAAAGCGACCACTCAATTCGACTAATTGACTATTGACCACTGAGAACGACAATTATCGACAATTTCATCTTTGAAATACTGTCGGAATAAGATATTTAAGTTTAACGATTGATTATTAATGTTCGTATTATGCCATATTTTTAAAGACAATAGAAGTAGATTTTGTTACAGATATTTGAAGATTTTGTCCATTTCAAGTCTGATAATAATGTATTTACATTATGCGATATAATAAAGATTATTAAATAAAAAATTGATTTCGAAGGACGACACTCAAGGCACCGTACATGACCTGCCAGCAGACGTGACTAGCGTTGCGAAATCATTATCGATATTCGATAAACGCACTATGTAATGAATAGCGGTACGGCAGGTGGAATTTATATTGAATACAATAAATTTGTTTTGAGTTGCGATGATAATATGTGTCGTATATATGGTGTCAGTAAAAATCTTTTGATAAATCAATACACTGCTCATAAACTTGATAAAAGTTGAGGAATGTGAATTCTCGCATTTGCCTTTTGTTTGGGTCTTAACCTGTCAAATTTATAGTCTTATCTGCCGAAATCTGAATGCATCTTATAGTTGTATGTATGGTATATCATTATCATTATATTGTTTACAAGTTTACGGTAGGTGTAGATTATATTATTAGCTGGTATTTATTTGAGATGAATGTAATTTTTACGAATACACGACTTAATGAAGCGATCGTTAACTTAATGATTATACAATAGAGTTGCCAAGGATTCGATTCTCAAGTAAGATTTTAAAATACGTTTTAAAGTATTTTGTTGGTTTTACTCAGATTCAAAATTATATTTGCTTCAACTCGTTTTAAAATTTAAAAATATTTTGTATAATTATGGCTTTAGTTCATTTATAAAAACAAAAACTAAAGAAAAGTCGCTTTAAGTGTTATTGTAACTGCAGCCATTCGTATAAAATATTAACGAGAGGGAGAAAGGAAAAACCTTTCAAAGGTTCTTCTTAGAAAATGTATGTACTTATAAAATACTGAAGTAGTACAAAAAGTGTGGTATTTTTTTTCTGCTACAGTCTTTCTTCAAATGTAATTTATAACTACAGTCTTATTTGGCTCGAGCTTTTGAACAAAATTTAGTGAGTTTTTAGTATTATCACCTGTTTCATTTTAAACATCAAATACATTTCAAATATTTTAAATATAAAACACATTTAAAGCTATTCATACGCTATCACTCTGATTGTGGTGATAACACATACGTAATAATGTAATCAAATTAATTATTCACTGCACAAAAGTAACATGGATGTTGACGACAAAAACTCTGATTGTGAACAAGTGTCAGTTTGATTTTTCGGTTTACAATGAAAATTTAACGGTATTTACAAATTACTAGCTATGGCGATGTAAACTCCTCTTATTTGAGTCCGTCGCTATGTGGGTCATTTGGTTTTTTCTCTCACGGTGACAGGTTTTTAACGTATTTACGTATATAAAAAGTTATTTGGCGCCGGCACCGTTTCGTTAATCTACGATATGTTATTTGCGATTTGTATCGATGCTTTTTGTTGATGGAATGTCGCACTATTTGTTACGAAATAGCGGGAGTCCGGTTGTGGTGTGGTATATTCTTACATTTTTATTACAGTCCAGTATTTACTATCAATAAAGTTGTAGCATGATCAATTTCGAAACACTTACGCTTGCAAGCTCTAATGAGATGAATTTTAAGACACTTTTTTTAATATTATAGCCGTTGGTCACTATATAAAAAATGCGGGTTTATAATTGTCATGCTTCAAGATTGTTAATAGTACCAATTTAGATGACATTGGCGCTAATTCTGTTGTAACTTTACTAAATTTACTCTCTCCCTATCTTTTTCTAATGTCAAACGCCAAAACTAAATAGCATACATATATAGCGAGTACCAATCTACATTTTTATTACACGATTTTTATTAAAAGGTTAAAAAAAATGTTGCATTTTTGCGTATCTTTTGTCCGTATGTACTGAGATCGCGTCTAAATCTTTTAATTTTGACGTATCTAAACGAAACTGATAGCACCAAAATTGTAGCTATCTTGTTTTGACGTTTGACATTAGAAAAGATAGGGAGAGACTAAATTTAGTTATGTTACAACAGAATCAGTACTATTACCTTATTTATAGGAGTTTTCTATAATTGTTAATTTTTAATAGCAAAAGTTTGAAGTTGTGCTAATGAGTCTCAGGTAGGATAGGACTAATTTTGTGTGATGAGATGGACATATTTATTTATGTACATATTGTATTTATCTATATAAATATATTAAGTATTTATATATTGTATGTATATTCTTGTCACGTACTCAAGATACAGGTAATTTTAGTTTGGGACTAAATCAATGTGTGTGAAAGTGTCCGTAATATTATCATCATTTATTTGACACTGGAGGGAAGGGGCGGGTGGGTACTGTTTATTTATAATTTAAACTTAGGCTGAACGACCAAAAAATAAACAATTTTGCGCTGAAAATTTATTCACCAGAAGCACACGTGCATGTAAGTAATAAAAACTAGATCTGTGTGATCTTCGAAGCATGTTCGCTGTTCATTACCCACTTGTTCGGTCCCACCGCAGGCACGGGTCTCCTCTCAGGAGAGGGGTTGGGCTGTAGTCCAGCACGCTGGCCTAGTGCGGGCGGCAGACTTCACACGCCCTCAATAAAATGTGTCAAGCACTTAGGTTTCCTCGTGATGTTTCCTTTATCGTTTAAAGCGAATAATAATTAATTATTAAATTATTATTAAAGTGAAGAAGTGTTCTCTGCCTATCCCAATAGGAAAGACGCGTGACTATATGTATGTATGTACTATGGTCTCTGCCTACCCTTATGGGATATCGGCGTGAGTGTATGTATGTATGTAAATTATTATTATGCACATGTTTTCGAAAAGAGGTGCGTGCTTTGGACTCGAATTTGAAATCTAGGAGTCGGTATAGGTACATGCTCATATCACTGGTTCGTTATTATCACAAGTGGATCGAGCTCTTTAATGTACATAATATGCTTTTACAGTCCGACAGTATCGACGTTTGATCCGCAGCGAATCAGTTACGCTGATGCCATCTTAACTATTTAGTTAATAGGTTTGAACTGTAAACGAATTGCTAGATCAATTCAGTTTTTTTAACTACCAACAGAGTTCTAAGAGGTCAATGTACGGTTTGGTTTGGTTTTTTTTTTCAAATATATGAAACATACTATTGTATTTTGAGCGAACATTGCAAAATGGAATACATCAATGTTGAATTTAATTATTGATTTCGAAAGATTGAGTAATAAGAACCGATGAAACAAGCCAAGTGTATTTTGGGCTTAATAACTTCTTCATATATAATAAAAAAGTCTTATACAATCATGGCTGACTAACGTACAGCACAGCCTAAACCAATCGGTCTAGAAATATGAAACTTTGTTAGGGCCTGTGGTGATGGCGTAGTAACGTATGATTGTATCGGGATTTCCCATGTTGCGGAAAACAGACATTCACGCGGGCGGAGCCGCGGGCAAAAGCTAGTATCTTATAAACTCTTTAACCCCCTGGTGAACTACTTCCCTACATAGTATCACGCATCCTCAACAGATGGCGTAATTCTTGAATGGCGCATTATCATAAAAGTCCAAATGACGGTGATGAAATTTAATAATGGCCCGTATATGCAACGCCCCTACATCAACCGTCGGGCCGGTGGCAGGCTCCGCCGCACATATTACCCGTCTGGTTGTAAGATCTTCCCTTCTCGACACTGCCACTCCTGCCACACTTCAACGTCTGACATCCCGACGTGATCACCAACTTCTTCATCAACATCACAGCCCATTATCATTCCGCTATAATCCTACTAAGTCGTATAAGTAAGTTTATTTTTAGAAGTAATTCCAGAACATTTTAAAAGTACTGCTAGTAAAGAGGTACACGATTTTTTCAATTTTCCGATTTTGCGTTCAGAATATCTCGATCTTGCCCGACGCCTCTTTCCCATTGGGGTAGGCAGAGAACACTTCTTCACTTTAATAATAAATGTAATGAAAATTGCTGAATAAAAACGTACTGGTATAGTTTTAAAAAACTTAATAATCTCATCATTTGTTCATACTCACTTTTCATGTATGGAAGATAAGTCTATTCAACAGGGTTTCCCAACAAGTAGGTCTTAAAATGAACATGGACAAAACGAAGGTCATGTTTAACGTCCATGTTGCACCCACCGCACTGACTGTTGGAAATTCTACTCTTGAAATTGTTGACGAATATATATACCTGGGACTAGTCCGATTAGGTAAGTTGAGAGAGAGGTCAATAGACGGATCCAACTCGGCTGGGCAGCGTTCGGTAAATTACAAAACGTCTTCTC